>CBVK0101782360.1:0-14104 GCA_900067695.1 Picea abies
TTTGTATGTTCCATCGGGGATGTCTAAGTTTGACTTTGGTCCAAGATTTCTGTATGAGATATTTTTAAGAAAATGACTCTTAGGTGACTTGGAATGAAATAAAGGATTGCTTTATGTCTCATTTGTCTTGATTATCATCTTGGTGTCTTTACTTCTGTTCTTACATTTATTTCAGAAACTGTTATATTCAGAAAATTACATAAAAAGTGAATTTCCAGCAAGCTTTTTGTTGATAAAAGACTAGCCTAAGCACTAGTAATTAATATTTGTGAGTTAGGATGTTATTTTTGTTGGCTATAAACATAGGGTGATATTCCCGTCCACTTTGATTTAGACAAGTAAAGTATGAAAATGCTTGAGAAAGATCATTTCATATATTTTCCTCAATACCCTTCACACACCCTTGTTAAAACTAGAATCCATCAACCTAGGGAAATAAATGCACAGTTCATTAGAATATCTTATTGCATTATCAAATGAAACTTGACATCACCGATATATGTTTGTGTCCTCATATTCACGTCTCCTTTGAACACCTTCATCTTGATATGCATGTGTGTTTATCAATTAATACGTGCAAATGCACTTGTCTTATACCCATTACCCACTGCATGCTTAGATTCTCATTAGATATGCAAGGATAAAGATATTTCCCATCTCAAATATCATGATAAGGCTACATAAGTATCTCCATATTATAGGAATCGAGCAAGTTAGAATTTCCTCCATCAAATCAAAACCATAAGATGCAATAATAAAGATATACATATCAAGGCAAAAGGCAAACCAATTCACAATGCAACTTGATGTAAAACCAATAATATTGTGTTCAAAATATATGAAAATTAAGCACACCTTCAATCAAACATTTAATTCATCATCAATCAAGATCAAAGAACAATATCAATGAAGGGTAGAGTCCATTGATGAGGTTTGTTTAAAAATTTTAGGTGGGTTCCGAGGAGCCATTGTGGAAGGTGAGAAGCTCATTGATCTAAAGTCTAATCCATAAAATAAATTAGACTTAGATTCAAATTGACAATGTCCCAATTTAGAGTGATAGGGCTTATTATACTCACCCAGAAATTTGAGATGGCTAACCCAAATGTTGAAGGAAGCGAAACAAGAAGGAGCATTTTTGGGTGAACCATCCACCTAGAAGCTATCCTTCTTATGATGCACTTATGTACTTTATAATTGGTGGAGAACCTTCTAGCCTTGAGGAGGCTAATGCAGAGTAGGTATGGCTTGATTCCATTATTAAGGAGTATAAATCCATCCTAAAGAATGATGTATGGAAGATTGTGTTGAGACTAATGAGTATCTTTGTGATATTCCAAATGGTTGTTCAAGATTAAGTATGCAGTAGATTCCCAAGAGCATAGAGAACCCATATTCTAGGCTAGAGAATTCTCTTAGAAAGAGGGAGTTGACTATGGGGAAACTTTCGCTCCAGTTGTAAGGTATAATTCTATCAAAATCATCATGTTTATTGCCTTAGTTTTTGGTTGTTCTTTATACTATATGGATGTAAAGATTGTTTTTCTAAATACCCTAATTGAAGAGGAAGTATACATTAATCAATGAAGAGGATTTAAGGTGCATGGGCAAGATACCCATGTGTGTCGATTGAAGAAGGATCTTTATGCATTGAATTAGGCACAATGTGCATGGTACTTAAGGATTGGTGAGTACTTATTGAAGTTGGGTTTCACCAACAGTGTAGTATATTCGAATCTTTATTATTTATATGATAAATTTAATTTTCTTGTTTTGGTAGTATATGTACATGATCTTATTCTTACAAGTAGTTATGAGATTCTCATCACATGGTGCAAGAAAAAGTTGACAGAAAAATATGACATGAAGGACGTTGTCCTTATGCATTCCTTTTAGGGTCTAGAAGTTGGGAAGGGTGTAAGTGAAACCTTCCTTGGGCAACAAAAGTGCACACTAGAGCTTCCAAGGGGATTTAAGATGTCATAATGCAAACCCTTGGAGACTCCCATGGTGCTAAATATAAAGTTATTTGTTGATTTAGATTATGATTTTGTAGATGCATATTTGTACATGTAATTAGTTAGTTTCCATATGTATCTTATGAATACTAGGATTAATGTATGTTTCACGATGAATAATTTGAGTCAATTCACAGTTGAACCCTAACAAATTCATTGGAACACTACCAAGCATGTGTTCAAATAGTTGAAGGGCATGACTTATTATGGAAAGAGTGGGAGATGGAGCATTGCTACTTCATGGATTTGTAGATTCAAATGACTAGGAGATGCAAGCATAAGAAATAGTACTCAAGTTATTTCTTCAACTTCGGATCAAGGATGATTTTATAGTTCAACAGGAACGGGTGGGTAGTTTCACTTAGTTATGTTGAAGCAGAGTATATTGTAGTGTCATCTACTAATTGTGAGACCATTTGGGTTCAAAAATTTATTACATAGTTGGTTCATCATGTTTTGGAGTCCACTATCGTGTATTATGACAATCAAAGTTGCATCATGCTCTTAGAGAGTCCAATGTTTCATGATCACTCCAAGCACATATATATTCAATACCATTTCTCAAGCGATAGAATATAGAAGGGAGCTATTGCTATTGACTATATTCCAACTAATTTGTAGGTCAATGGAATTTTGACAAAATCCCTAGCAAAGGGGAAGTTTGAGATTTTGAGAGAGAAGCTCATGCTCGTCGAGAGCCCCTTCCTCGAAAAGAAGGATTGTTAGTTTTCCGTTGCTCTAAGTTGTTCTCATAGGAAGACAACACACTAGGTAAGGTTGGTGCATGAGTGTTGGAGGGGATTCCTTCTAACATGGGTGTGCCACACAGGAGAGATTCCCTTACACCTTTATGAAAAATTCCTTACACTTATGACATATTCCTATTACACATTTATGATAGATTCCTCTTACATAATTATGACATAGTTATGACATATTCCTTTCATCAAAGAATGTGTAAGATTTATTTTAAGCATGGCTAGGGAACTCCACTAGGATATATTCCTTGGGATGTGGGGTGCCACCTTTGAGGCTATTATGGCAAGTGGTTTTGTAACTTCCCTTCCCTCTTGTCAAGTTTGACCAGTTGAGTATGGGTGCACTAGTTAGGTTCTGTCATTCTTACATGTGTGGAGTGTGAGAGTGTGCCTATCATGACCCTAGAGATTTCCACCCAAAATTTCACTTTAGATACTCTAAGCCATGAGGTAGTGCCTTGGATAAGTTGCTCAACCACCCTTAGCTTACTTGCAAGAAAATTGTGCCTCTTCACTTAGATATTGACCATACCTTCTTTCTAAGCTACAACATTAGCTCTTCAACAAGTTCACCAACACAAATGTCCAGCATCCGACTGCATCCTCAAAAAAGATCCCAAGTTAAAAACTTCAATATATGTGAGTATGCCTTAACTAGATGCAACCATACTTGTTTACAAAAGTGAGTCCAGATAACCATCAAATATCTGCATTCAACCAATAGTCCAAGTCACTTATAAACTTGTTGCCACACACTACAAGTAGAACCACTCCAAATGATCTGCAAGACTACGTTTTGTAGCTTTGGTTTCTCTAAGTAAAACTCTAACCATAAATCCTTTTTCCCATCTACGAAGCATTTTTCCCATCCAGAACGTCTTCCACTTCTGTGTTGGAACCTTTGTCTTGTGACATGCCAATTTTCTTTGGCCATCCAAGTATGATGCATACTTCTACCACTCAAAATTGCCAACCATCAAGTCTTACTTTATCTGCAACTCTACCTTGAGACTCAATCTGCCACCCGTGTCTACTCCATCACTACCTTCAAACCCTTGAAATTCCTTAGGTTATTCCAAGTCATGAGATCACCTTAACCTAGACTTGATTATCTATGCATCAATCCTCTTGACTGGATGACTTTTCTCTCCAAGTCCTACTTCTTAGACTTGGCTACCAAAGGAAAATTGAACACTAGCATTGTTGAGTCCCTGAACTCCATCATGCTCACCCAATCTTTCTTCTAGAACTTGAACAAACTTGAATCAATCTCCGTATGTATCTTCTCGCTCCACACTTCCCTCTTTATATAGGAGGAAGGTTTATTTGCTTCCTTAAACTAAGGTGGTCCATTCCACTCCATGTTTTCCTTAGTGGACCTATAGACCTAATCTACCTTAAGTCTACAGTTGCTTCCTTAAGGTGAGGGTACACACACTCGATACATCCTCACCAAGTAACATCTTTATGCTCAATAGTTAAGGCTCAACAATTAAGCCTTGATAGCCCAAGTCTTCTTTGGGACCACTTCAACTCCTTAGAATGTACCTCCTTCCAAGGTCGTCTCATAACTCAACAAAGAACCATGAGTTTCATCCATACTCATGTAGCCTCTATAAAAGAGCTACCTGTTGGAAAAATTAGTGTTAAACATTTCTACCAAGACATCCATCAACCACACCCATTAAACGTTCCACCTAGCAAGGCAATATATTGCAATCTGCAAAAATACTTAACCTTTGATCTCCATGTCTTTGGCTAGGGTATTTGTTCTATCCAACTCTGGCATGAATTTTTCAAAGGCATGGCACAATCCCATGCAACTCTAAGCTAACTTGATCAACACTTAGATTATTCAAAATGAATTCCTAGCTCTTGCACTATGTGTTGTCTTACTTACACAGCTAAGTTCATTAGGCACCCAAGTCACCAAAGCATTGTGCCAAGATGTCGTCATGTTCATCTCAGACAAGGGGATAAGGCCCCCAAGTATTACTTGAAGATAAAAATCCTTACATCCTCCCCCACTTAGATTTCTTTCCATCCTAGAAAGATCAACAACAAAATAGCATGTCCTACTACTAAAGCTGCTACCACTGCTCGACTCAACCTTCACTCTGAATATCACTTTTTTTAATTCTATACATCACACAATCTCAAACACTACTTTAATCATTTGACCTATCTAGCCATGCATATGCACATTGGTACCATTCAAGTTTTGAACTATTTGGGTAACCAGTCCAACCATCGATCCAACCCTAAAGAATGCACTTTCTCGTGTCCAAATCAAGATGTTTTTGCCATCAATTCTACATTGCAACTTTGTTGAACCAAAGGAAATATCACCACCTTTTCCTCCACTATTAAGTCTTCAACAACCATGTGCCTTAATGCACATGTCAAACTCCCAAAAAATATTCTAAGTAGTTTTCCATTAAGGCACCAATGAAATGATATCTTGCTCTACCCATTGTCCCACTTCATAGGTAGTAGGTCGCAACAATAGTCTTAATGAACTTCATCCTCAAGATAAAATATACCAAATCCTTCACTTTCTCCAAAGTATGCTAACTATTGAACTACTTATGCAATCACCAAAGGTTCCACCTTCACCTTTTCCTTCTTTAGTTAAATATGCATGGATCGGTTCTTAGTAGCCTTAACCCCTTCTTCTTAGCATACAATTGATATTTCTCTATGACCTCTATGACCATCTCTTGTAGGCTCCATGATCCACCTAAAACAACATCAATAACACCTCTAACGTGTTGGTCTTCAGATGTTGAGGTGTAGTTAACACATGATTGGCTTCACTAACAGTCCCTTCAACCAATCCACCATCTTACAAGTAAGATTTTTTTTGAATGAGTGCCTCCTCACATTGCTTAGACCTAGCACTTAAATAAATTTTCACAAACATTGAGCATCTTCTAGCATTGCCTCTTCTCGTGCACTATTCTAAGCACAACATGTCACACTTTGGTGAGTGCCTTCATCCAGAACCATTGTCGGTCCATACTCTATCTTGCCTCCAACGTCTTGATTTTGGTCGACCAAAGTGCACAACATATTAGTCTTTTCTAAGATTGTCTCCACCAAAGTCTCCAATGCTGGCAAACTACTCTACATGTGGACAACAATGTCTTGAATACCGAAGGTTTGTTTCCCTGAAACCAACTCTTCTTATTATTGTGTGACAACAAAGGCCTATTGGTGAGCTCAATGGATACCTTAATTAACTATGACATTCTCAACACCCTTCTCAACTTCCTTCTAGTCATCATAGGCACACCACAACTCTTGGTCTCATCCAATAACATTAAAAAATTATTATGGGGCATGATGACATTCTCAACACCCTTCTCAACTTCCTTCTAGTCATCATAGGCACACCACAACTCTTGGTCTCATCCAATAACATTAAAAAATTATTATGGGGCATGGGAATTGCTTTGATAAGTTTTAGAAAGTCTTGTCCTAATATGACCCTATGTTCATTCAATGCAACCACCGTCAAGTCCAAAACGCCAAACCACTCCACAAACTTCAAAGGGGCAGAACAAACCACTCTTGAAACTAATTTCACTATTGATTTCTTCACCTTGAATGAGGCCTTGCTACCCTCATCCTTTAGATGAAGTCCCTTGGCAATCCATTCACTTATAAAATTGTGGGTCACATCAATGTCCACCAAAGTTTCCACCTTCGACGCACTCAATGTCGCATTCACAAAGAAACGACCATTGTTGCCTTGGTCTTGCAACTCATGTCTCTTACCTTTTCTTACAAACATGCCCAAAGATTTTGTCAAGGCACCCAAAACCTTCAACATTTCCTTTGAATTCTACCCCTCGTGGACTTCTTCCAAGGCTTCCAACTTCTTCTTCAAAGGACAACACATATAAAAATGGTTATGGTAACAAAGAAAACATGCAACATTCTTACCTCTACACTTACACAGTTTTTGTTTGTGTTGCCTTGCTCTGGTGTCCTTCACTTACTGCAAGGCACCTCTCTAAGCTACAACCACACCTTTGCTCGGTCTGTCAACACTTGCAACAAATGAGACACTTGAAAAAATTGAGACAAGGAGTCAACCTTCATGTTAGCTTCTTTTGAAACCATCCAATGGCACTAAACAACATCTACAACCTCCTAGACCAACTGACCAACAACCACAGTTTGGCTCCTTCCCCCATTCCATTCTACATCAACACTCATCATGACTCCCTCATATCACCAAATGAAAATGGTAAGAGTTCTTAAGCACCTATAAAGAACCTTTTGTCACATTTGTGAACCAACCTAAATACTCCAAGTCTTTCAAGACTTAGTGTTACCCTTTGGAATTTTCAAGTCAACTACACCAAGTATTTGTTTCCAAGAGTTCTTCCATCATCCAAAGTTCCCACCACAACTCTGCCATTATTTCACTTCAGCATTACTATCTTCCAAGACATGTTCAAATGAATGTCTTCAACAAGATTCCACTTGCTCTATGTAGCCTAAAAATGCAAAGAACTCACCAAAGCCTTTTGCGCTTGACTCCTCCAACAAGATTTCTTGCAAGAAACATGTTGATGGGTCTTAAATCCCTTGATTCAACAGCAGGAACCAAACCCGCCACCGAGGCCCAATTAGACTCTGCAGCGTTTGATATGGAATGGTTCTCCAGATCTTGCGATCCGACCAATTTATCGATGGGCTTTATGTTTTCTTGTGAAGGCTCTCCCTTCATGTAGGACTGTTCTTTTCTGTATTTTCTCTTGAGTGGGACTAGTTTGAGAGATGCATGCCAGCATAAGCCAACTTGACAAGTAACATGATTGAATTTCAACTACTGAGAAAAGGCTAAGCTTGGGATAACCCGTTGCTCAAACATGCAGACAGTGATTCTATGCCAAAGGGCCTAGTACTAATACATTAACCATATGAACATTGAATTACTATCTGAGAAAAACTAATTAACAAAAAGAAAACACATATGTAATCAAGATCACGGTAAGTAAAATAATTCATCTACCATAACATTCATCACATAACAACACAATGATTTATCTACATCATTAAAGCAAAGAACATCAAAACATTGCACCAGATAACTTGACAACAGAATTAATTGCTCTTACTCATTTACTGCATCATTCATGGAACAGGATAGGAAGTAATTCTTCTCCAACTCCAATCACATACATCTGATGAAAATAGTTTGTCTTTGGTCCAGAAGGACTTCTCAATTCATAGCAATCTCAAAATAATTATCAACAACCAAAAAGAAAGAGTTCTTACAACAACCATCGGCCTTTGACTAATTGGTCGATGTCTCTGTTTATAATATAAAATTCAACCAAAATTAACAACTAAGTATAGTTTGAACCAAACAAAAATCGCCACGTGGCGCGGTCATCCAACAGTTTCTTTAACAGTTCATATGGGATGTTTCTTGAAACAGACGAATTTCTTCATATTCAGACCAGCTAATAAACAGATCTTCATAGGTTTGGGCCCATGGGAACCTTTGTTGTTCCATTGGGGCTGCATATACTCCTTTGATATCTATTGCATTCATTTGGTAATTTACCAAACTTGCATTTAGTAGTTGCAACATGGTTCGAGCTCTGATCGGGTATTTCGTGAATTGTTGCACTTGTCCTAGCTTTCCATCAGCTATCTTCGTGCATTATTCGATCCATAGCGAGTCTTGTTCGGCGTACAACTTGACAACCTCGCTTGAGTCAATAAACTTATCGGGGGCATCGCATTCGGGGAGCTCAGAATCCCTTATTGTTTCGATGATCCAGCTTTGGTTTTCCTTACGAGCCCTTTGGCGAGGCCACGAGATGAGCTCTATTCGATAATCGGGGAAGATTCTTACAAGTAAATCAAGATAGAGAAAGTTTAGCGATTTAAGCAACCTGTGATAGGACATAAATAAACTGAAAAGACTAATACGTACTTGTGTAGCCCGCTAGTGTCAGTCTTTTGATACTTACGTGATCTCAGTCGCTCCTTCGTATGACCTGTGATGACCTAGCCGATATCGGGTGGTATTTGAAAAACAAAATGGCACCTAAAATATATCGGGGGTCGTAGGTCGATGGTCGGTGATTGTACTTCCCAATTTGTGTGGCGTTTACTATTACATTTTTCTGTTGAAACCGAATTGATCAATCTTCGGCGGAATCCTTCCTGGGGTTGTTGGTAGGAAAGAAACTCTTTCGTCGACCGACGCTGATGAAGGTCGGTACTCGGCTATTTTAACTTTCCAAACAATTTTTTCCATCTTACAACTTTTACCGATGTCGAACCTTTGAAGCGCATTGGGGAAACTTCTGGGTCACTAATTCCTTGAGTGGTTGTCAAGTCCTCTTTATAGTTAAGATGAATCTTTGTTACAGGTTCAAATAAACTTTAATTAATTCAATCGGGAAACGTATAATATTGAGTGAAGGTATCAGTTTCATCACTGAAGTGAAGACAGTCGATTCAAAAGATTGAGTGGTACCCAAAAAGAAGGAAAGTCATAGACCTTTTTTAGGGTGTGTTGAGTGCTCAACAGAACATGGACATTTTGTAGTGCCTAGCTCCTCCAAGGCACCACATCGCTCAAAAACCACTTGTTTATCCAGGTGGACATCGTTGGCCACCCAGCGATTCCACTAGCTCAACATACATTTTGGCAATTTTTCTACAGTTTTTCAGGTACCAGACTTCAGGGGCCATTTTAAGGCCCTAAACAACGTATTTTTGACATGGCAGAGCCCAAGAGACACATGTTTAGATGTATTATGCCATTCAAAATGTGTACTCCTCAAATAGACCTATCCAACAAGGTATCAAGCACCCCAAATGGATATTGTGTGCAAATGTTACACCTTAGGGAAGTTGATGTATCAACTAGTCCCATCAGGGCTGACAAACCTTTTGGTGTTTCATCTTCCGAGGTTAGGGTTTTAGATGCTTAGGTTTTTCTCATTTATGATTTGCGTTAAAAATTCCTTGACAGCCTCATCATAATCATCTTCTTGCGAATGTGCATAGCCCTCACATCTATTCTCATAGATAAGCTACCACCATTCTAACGAGTTCATTTCATTATGCACTTTCTTTTACAATCTCTATATATTTCAGTGTTTAATAGAAATTGAGTATAGTTGTATCTCTATGTTTATGTCTTATGTATGTGTTTCATTTCATTCTCTCATAAATCTGGATCAATGGTATCAAAGCGGTCTACTCTTTTTCGGTTTATCTATGCATGTCCCCAACGAGGTCAGGGTATCAGACATTGGGACTCAAACTAGTCGAACCTTTGGAAGACTATCCTCACCAACCCCAAAGGTTTTCCATGGCATATGAACAGAGATTCGAGGGAGCAAGATATCATATTAACTTATTGCTCGCAGAATTCCTCGCAAAAGAGAGGAACGAGATAATGGATCAGTTTGGCCAAATCCTTCGACGGTTGCCAGCAACAACAAAGGCATCTTCGTCAAGCGACCAATTCGAAGGTGTCACCCCTCTCAAGGTACAAGTTAATTTTGATATTACCACATTTGAACGTCAAATAGATGCGGATGATTTGGAAAAATGGTTTAATCTACTAGAGATTTATTTCTTTGTCCACAATTTTTCCAATAGGGAAAAGATCAACTTTGTGCTCCTTAAGGTGCCCCCCCATATCAAACATTGGTGGGATACTTACTGTGATAAAAACTCCACTGAGGAGTCTAGAATATTTGGGGTCGAGCCCACTTGGGACTCTTTTATGGATTCCATCAAGGAATATTATTAACCTGTTCAAAACTACGACAACTAGTACACGAGATGGACCACACTCTGTTAGGAGAGAGACCAAACTGTGTCGGAGTTCACAAACAACTTTTGTACCTTGCGCACCAAGTTGGGTATCAGAGACTTCGAGTGGAATTTGGTTTTAAAATACTGTGGGGTCCTACACAAGTACATCCAAACATAAATGGATTTTCTAGACATCTCGTCGTTGGGAGCCGCTTATCATTATGTTGTCAAAATTGAGCAAAAATTTAAGCAGAGGGATAAGCGAGAGTTTGGATCTGTGAATGCATCATAGTAGAAGACAGGAAAAGGTAGCCCCAACACAAAAAACAAAGTACAAAGCAAGGATGGATAGTCGTAGGACAACCAATGTAAGCCCCAAACAAAGAAGGGTAATGGGAAGACAAAGAAAGACACTGGGAAGTGGCATGAATTCCATAAAATCCCCTGGCACAACACTGATGAATGTCCCTCGAAGAAATCAATGGTGGTCGAGCTGAAAGCCTCAGAGTCAAATCCAAGCTTCGACACTGATTTAGAGCCATACAAGGTGAATTGGATCATTGATGCAGAACCCAGAACAACAATCACTACCATCATGATCCAGCCAAATGAACGAGAAGAGTGGAAGGAAGGTGAGCACCTTTTTCACTCACAAATGTGGGTGAAGGGTGCTCTGCTACATTTCATTGTTGATAGAAGAAGCCAAAAGAAACTCATCTCAACAGAGGTTTTGAAGTGGTTGGAGTTGCTGACAACACCACATCCATAGTCATATAACATTGAGTGGCTCAGCCAAGGATGAGATCTTTGCGTCAGCCAACAGTTTTGCATGCCCTATGGCATCAATCCCTTCAAGGATGAGGTATTGTGTGATGTTTCCCCACTTGAAGTTTGTGATATTCTTTTAGGCCAACCATATGTGTGGAAACACCATGTTGCATATGAGTCTAGACCTAGTAGTGTCATTATTACTGTGAGCAGACAATTGTACAATATCCCAGAGGTAGCTCCACCTACCGAATTTTCTTTGGTCTTGGATAAGTAGTGTAGGAAGGTCATCTCCCAGATTGGGAAATTTGTCCTCTTCATGATTCGCTCTCAGAGTGAATGGAAGGTCACGACCACATCTGTGGCCTCTACACAGGGCTCCTCTACACATCAAAAACAAGTGGACAAGGTCATGGAAGAATATCGGGACATTTCACCTAACCTATTGGGGTTAGTCTATACTCTCATGTCAATCATTCAATTGAGCTAACTCCTAGAACTCCTTTGCCTAACGAGCCAATTTATCAACGCTCTCTTCTAGAAAATGAGGAATTCAAGCACAAGATCCAAGAGTTGCTCCAAAAAGGGCACATTCGACCAAGCTCGTCACCCTGTGGAAGTCCAATCATGCTTATACAAAAGAAAGACATGACTTGACAACTTTGAATTGATTACAGAGCTCTGGAAAAAATCAATATCAAGAATCAATACCTGATTCCTTGAATTGATGACCTTCTCACCAGTTCAAGGGGGACAAGTATTTTAGTAAGATTGATCTGAATTCTTGCTACCATCAGGTACCCATAGAACAGGCTGATGTATGGAAGACCTCTTTCAAGTCTAAAGAAGGTATTTTCGAGTGATTGGTCATGCTCTTTGGTTTGACGAATGCCCCAACCACCTTCATGAGGTTGATGCACGAAATTTTGCGGCCCTTCACCAATTCCTTTGTGGTTTTATATCTATATGAAATCCTCGTCTTCAATAAGAGTTGGGCAGAACACTTGCAACACATTCAACAAGTCCTCCACACTCTACAACAACACAAGTTATATGCTAACCTAGAGAAATGTTCCTTTGGGATGAACAAGGTCCAATACCTCAGATACATTGTAGATGAGCATGATGTGCATGTCGATCCATCTAAGATCTAAGTCATTCTTGACTGGCCAACCCCAACAACACTCAATGAGCTTCAAAGCTTCTTAGGCCTTGCCAACTTATATTGCAGATTTGTATTGGGGTTCTACAATATCGCATGGGCTCTCAGCCAAGTGACCAAGGGTGGTTGGAAAGCCAATTTTGTGTGGGGAAGATCACAACATAAGGATTTTAATTATATGAAACATCGCTTATTCTCATCCTTAGTGCTCGCCTTGCCTAATCTACAACAACCATTTGAGATTGAGACCGATGCTTTCGATTATGTTGTTGGTGTCGTTCTCACTCAGCATGGTCATCTAGTGGCCCATCATAGTTAGACACTATCAAATGTTGTCCATAAGTACCCCACCTTTGAAAAATAAATGTATTCTATTGTACAATCATGTTGCCAATGGAATCATTACATTCTAGGGAAGGATACAATAATCCATATGGATCATAGGCCTCTACAGTTCATGTAGACACAAAGTAAATTTCAAAATGGCCACCATCAAAAGTGGTCCACATACTTGCAACAGTGTCACCTCAACATTAAGCATAAGAAAGGGAGAACCAATCACATCACTGGCTGCCTCACTCAATCTCCAATTGCAACACTAACCACGGTGCTTGACTCTTGCGGGCATGAGACCTCTGGGTGGTCCCAACTCTATGACAATGATCTTGACTTCACTACGACCTACCAAATGTTAGGAATAGGCATGGTCGTTGCCCACTTCCATCTTCAGGATGGAATGTTATTCCATTTGGGTCATCTATGTGTTCCTTCAAGCGAGCATGCAAAGTTGATTTTGGAAGCCCACTATAGTCGGGTTGTAGGACACTTTGGCATGGAGAAGATAGTGGCAATACTACATAAGCATTTCTATTAGCCTAAGATTTGACAAGATGTTAGTAAGTATATCAGATCCTACACTACTTGTTCCATTTCCAAGCCAACCATTAAAAAACAAGGACTATACACCCCTCTGCCCACTCCCAATGAGCCCTGGGAATCCATCTTGATGGAACACATGTTAGGTCTCCTCTCCACCAAGCATGGCAATGACTATGTATTCGTGGTTGTCGATCGATTCTCTAAGATGGGCATTCTGGCCAGCTACAAGAAGAGTATCTTAGAGTGAACATAAGGTCACAACCACATCCACGGCCTCTACACGGGGATCCTATACGCAACAGAAGCAAGTGGACAAGGTCATGGAAGAATATTGGGACATCTTCACCTCACCTACCAGGGTGCCTCTACACTATCAGGTCATTCAATTGAGCTAACTCCTGGAACGCCTTTGCCTAACAGGACAGTGTATTGGTGTTCTCTCCTAGAAAATCATGAAATCAAGCGCCAAATCCAAGAGTTGCTTCAAAAAGGGCACATGCGACCAAGTTCCTCACCCTGTGAAAGCCCAATCGTGCTCATATAGAAGAAATATGGGACTTAGAGACTTTGTATTGATTATCGAGCTTTGAACAAAATCACAGTCAGGAATCGATACCCAATTCCTCGAATTGATGACCTTCTCGACTAGCTCAAGGGGGCCAAGTATTTTAGTAAGATTGAATTGAAGTCCAACTACCACCAGGTCCCCATAGAAC
>CBVK0101782362.1:0-20092 GCA_900067695.1 Picea abies
CTCTTCCGATCTCACATCATTGGTCGTGTCGTTCATATGTTCAAGAGAAGTCCATCCTGAAACCTATATTGAGTCGACCATCTGCAGTTATCCATTCTCTCTGTGTCGGCCTTCCCTGTGTCCAAGTCCTACTGTATTTCACTTTCAAAATATGTTACTCATTTTGTGTCATTGATGGGGGATACATCAAGGCCCTCCTGTGATGAGTTTTGTTCCGTCAACTTCAGCTCATTATCTGGAATCAAGACTTAGAAATTATTTGGTACCTTGGAGCTTTCATGCCTCAATGGCAGGTTTCCTTGATTTCGACAGTGGGTTTACATCATTGATCCCTAATCAAAAGATTCCATCAGATGTTTGACTTCAAATAATTTATTCACACTTGATGGATTGTACTATGGTACCTTGGGAGTCATTGACATCAATGGTGATTTCCCTTGCACTTGTTAACGGTTTCACTAATGACCGGTAATCAAGTGGTTTCTACCATGTTCAACTTCAACACAATGTAATCACATGGTTAGATTCGTACTTTGGGCGACGAGATTGAACACCCTAGATATCATCTTTGTGATCCAGGTTGTGATGGAGTATGTATAATTTGTGACACATAGATCCATTGTGTATGTCTCGTGGCTATGTCATCTTGATTTGAAATTTCTCGCATAGATCCACAGTGTATTCCAGTGTCTATGCTATATTTTGACAGCATGGATCCACAGTGTATGATTGGTGGCCATGACCCATGTCTATAATGTCATTAGTCTATGATCTGAGTATGGGAATGCCTACCTCAGAATTGATATATATATATATTTTGCAGATGCTTGGTTGTTTGCAGGTTTCTAATTAGGTGTGCTCCTGGTTCTTGACACACACATACAACTTACAAAGTCTATCGACTATCACTGGTTCCACCCTCATACTTTGTGGAGCATTCTGTTACCCATGATTTTGGTCATCATGATGATGTATGGATGATGGTGTACTCAGTATCTTCTAAGAACCTTCTCCTGAGAAAAGTTACTTTCTTCTCTTTCCAGAAATATCATTTTTGAAGGAGGTTCACAGGCTGCTAGTATATTTTCCTGCGAGAATGCATGATTCTTGCAGGCTGAATTAAGCCAGGGTGAGAGAAGTTCACACTGTGTTGAACTACTAGGGTGAAAACTCTTTCTTAAGAAAGGAAAAAGATGAATTCTCGATGCTTCTAGAAGGGAATCTTCTAGAAGGATGAGATGGCATTCGAATGGTTATCCTAGTACTGAATTCCTTGATATTTTGGGATCATTCTTATCCAAGTAACTAATTCATTCTCTTCTATATATTGAGAGAATTCTCATGGAAAATTTTAAGCAAACAGGAAAGAGATTCATTAGAGAATTAGTGAAAGAATTGTGTGAAGGACTGATGCTACAACAACGTAGAAACTCCATCAAGTTCATCCAAAGGAGTTGATCTTCTTCATGCAAGTGCGAAAGTGTGTGTGTCAGATCCAAGGGCCATAGAACAGAAGTTTGAAACATCAAGGCTCAGGTTGTAAGCTTTAATTTCCATTAATATGATACAGTAATATGTCCCTTTCCCATAAAGCTATTTCCACTTTATTGTATAATTCCTTGATCATATACATAGATTGATTGTTGAATAGATCATGCTTTCTTTACTTTGGTTGGTTTGTGCTGTCTTGGTCTTGGCTTCACAAGAGCACTGGAGCAAAGCAGGAGCAACAAAAACCATAGGAAGTGATCATAAGGTATTTCATTTGTTCTTGCCTCCTATTTAATTCAATAGTCAAAATCTAGGGAAAGAGTACTATTCTTTCTTGCTTTGTTCTAGATCTAGGTGGATCTAGGGAGATCGGTTTGTGTCTGCACTTACGGATTTATCCAATAACACCACCCCAGACCCGCAGGTCAGGATCCGCACAGGATATTCTCCTTGGCCCGAGAGATAGACTAGATCATTTATTTCCCTTTCTGGAAATCTACCCACAACAACACTTTTGAGGAAATTGCTCTTTTATTTAATGATATGAGACTTCATGAATTTGAGAGTTGTGATGTCATGTAACTCTTCCACTCAACCCCCAAACTTTCGATTCCTGATTTTCCGAAATACAGATATCCTGGTCTCCTTTTTCTCTTCGCGATTTTGGGGTTTCAACCACCGAAAAATGCTTTTACTATACCCTTAGGATTCCCGAACCTTTGAATCTCGTAATTCCGAAACTCTAAGGTTCCGCTTTCAAGGAGATCAATGAATGTGAACTCTCCCTTGATCCAATGGTGAGTGCAATTTCATGTACTGGGAATTCAATATGCTAACACTTAAATTCTCTGTCCTCTCAACCTTCCGATCTTTGAAGTTCCAAAATATCGAAATGGTACTTCTCCTTGCTATTTTCCACAAACCTCGACAAGAGTCCTTTCAGACTTTGGGTACTTGATGTGTCAAGACCCAAACTTGCAACTCAGACTTTCGAAGTCTGAAACTCCAAAATGATATGACGATCCCATAAATCTTGATCAACAGTTGACATTAACCTAGGTTATCCAAAGGATGGCTCTGTCCTGACTGTTATCCCTCGCGCAACTTCCGTAGATCTAACGATCCCCATTGTTTCGGGATCCTCCTTGAAGAATTTTGACCATCCAAACTTTTCCTCAAAGAACTCTGGTTCTAACTTGGCCTCTACATGATGACTAAAGGCTCCTCTTCTTCTCTTCAACACCTTGAAGGTGCAAACTCTCCTGAGCTTCCTTTCTCAAACTCAAATCTCCTATGAGATTTCTACACGCACTCCTTGCGGCACCCTTCAGATACATCTAAGTATTTGAATTATTTTGAATTTGTGCAACTCCTTGCGACAGTAGTCTTCAACTCTCTCTTTGGTTGACAAGTTCTGAACTTCCAACCAACCTGCGCACACCTTGCACTGCTTATGTGCCTGACTTGCACTTCTGTGGGAAATGAGAACAATGGTATCCCTCCTGAGCTTTCAAAGATGAACTTTGAACCCATCAACGCACTCCTTGTGGATGCTCCACTGCACTCCTTGCTGGAACTTTGACTCAAGAAGAGAAACAATTGAAACTCATTTCCTTACTCTCTCAGACTTCAAATACCCAACATGAAATCATACATACATAGCATAAAAGCAAATGTACAACAGAAAGAGTAAAACAACCATGAGCATAACATTCAACATGTATACATAGAAAACATTAGAACACCATGAGTCTGAATCAAAGCTTCATATATTAATCTCAGAACTTATGTACATGGGCTCTTCTACATAACTCTCTGCTTCTTCTCTTCTCTATGCTCTCTTCTCAATTGATAATGTTAATGTTACAAATGATACAAGATGAGGGTGTCTATAGTCGGTTTTCTCTCTTATGCTCTAAACTATCTAATATGAATTTAAATCTACCTACTCACATTAATTATGCATAAATGCCTTCACCTACTACAGATGAGAGAAACTGCTCAAGATCTGTTTACAATCTCTAAGTGTGCTTCCTCTTAACTATTACATTAATGTTTCAAAACATTTCAAAAAATGTGCGTTGGTGCTTTCTAGCTGTCTGCCATCTTCATGCTTGCTTGCTGCTTATGATGCTCCTTCATCACATCATAAGCAGCCAGCCAAGAAAGCATAAAGACAGAAGACAGCTGGAAAAGCGTAGCATACATTTTGCACCTTTTGAAATGTTTTTGAAAAATTAATGAGCAGATATTAATGTAGTAGTTAAAGGAAATGTACGTGCATGCTGTAAATAGATCTTGAGAAATTTTCTCTCATCTGTAGGATATAATAGACATTAAGTTTGTTTAATGAAAGTAGGTAGATTTGAATTCATAGATTAGACAGTTAGAGAGTAGGAGGGAAAACGGATATAGAAACCCTCACCCTTGTATTATTGTATCATTAGAGGAAGAACATTATGATCATTTAGATTTTCAAAAGCTGTTGAGCTGTAGCAAAGAGCTATAGAGAAGAACCCATGTATAGGAGCACTTGAGTTAATATATGAAGCTTTGTCTCAATTCTCATGATGTTATGATGCTTACTGTTTACATTTGTTGAATGGTATGCTTACAGTTGATTTAATTCTCTGTTTACACATTTGTTTCAATACTATGTTGAATGTGTGATTTCATGTTGAATGTAGGAAGCCTGAGAGAGGAGAAGAACAAGTTTCAATTGTTTCTCATCCTGAGAGTTCTTGCAAGGAGTGCAGTGAAACGTCTGTAAGGTGTGCATTGACAAGAGTCTGAGTTTTATCTCAGAAAGCTCAGGAGATATACCATTTCTCTCATACCAGCATAAGTGCAGGTGAAGCACAAAGTCATGCAAGGTGTGCGTAGGCTATTTGAAGCCTTAGAAGTTATCAACTAAGGTAAAGGTGGAAGGAATTTTGTTGCAAAGAGTGCACAGAGTTGAGGATTTGAATAACCAGAGGTTATTTGAAATATTTCCGCAAGGAGTGCGAACAAGATCTCTCTTGGAGACTTAAGTTCGCAAGTGAAAGCTCATAAGAGTTAGTACCTTGAGGTGTTCAAAGGAAGACGGGGAATGAAATCATCATGCAAAAGTTAATTTCCAGTGGAAGGACACTGAGTTAGCTTGGCCAGAGATTCTTGAGGAGTAAATCAGATGGTCAAAATTTTCCATGCAGAACTCATGAAGTCGCGAGGACCATAGGATCTAGTGAAGCTGCAAGGTAGTTAGGAGTTGGGTGAACCCATCACTTTGGTTTCAAGAATCAACGTGGACCATTGATTATGGTCAGTTGAGCCGTTGGATCATTTCAATATTTCAGGAGTCCTGATGATAAGGAGTCGGGACATAGTGGAGTGAAAATCCCAAAGTCACAAAACGCGATAGGACTTTGGCGTGGAATTTCAAGGTTTTGACACTTTGGGTGTCAGGAAGTAGAGGAGGAAGCGATTTTTGGAATCAAGAGTTTCAAACTCCTGGTTCACGAAAAGCTGAAAAATATAGATCCATTGGATCATGGAAGATCTCAGCCATAGATATCACAGGAAGTGAAGCCTCAGGAATTCAGGGGTCAGAGCTTCGGAAGGCAAGGAACCTTTCCATTGTGGATTTTTGCGAGTCACAAAATCTCGAAGAACGAAAGGAGATAACTCCTGAAATTGCTAAGAGAGAAAATCCAAAGGGTGGGTCACAAGTGTTAGTCAAAGGATACATGCGATAGAAGTCATAGGAGTGGTTAAGCTTTGGGAAAATCCTGAAAGACCATTGATCTCTCCAAAAGGGGAAATTTTAGAAAATAAAAAATCATAAGGGAAGAGGAACGAGTGTTGGTCATTCACTCAAGTCCCAGAAAACTGAAATAAGTGGCAACAAGAGGCATGTGTTTGACACATTGAATGAGTCAAACCTCATTGATGTTTCATGTTTCAAAGGTTGAAGAGACAAGGGGCTTGAAAAAAGGATTCGTGAAATTGCGAAGTCCGAAGCTCCGAATTGGACAAAGGCCCTGATCACATTTGTTGGTCAGTTGGGGAGTTAACGTCAATGTTTGATCACGTAGGCATAACTCAGAAGGACCTGTGGAATACACCTATTTGTGTGTGTGAAGTACTCCCTATGGGGAAATCAAAGAGTCAATCAGACTCAGGGAAATATTTAGAACGATCCTACGTGGATCTTGCCCCAAGGGTCGTGGGTCTACACCAAGGTTGCAATATACTAGATGTAAAAAGTATGCAGAACAGAAACGAAATGCTAGAAATGGTAGAATAACAGTAATATAACTAGCATAATCTCCAAAATAACACAGAAATGATATAAGAACAACAATAGAAATAACACTTTGATTCAAAAAGCAATGTTCATAGGCCTCTTCGAGGGGGAAACCTCCAATTGAGCAGCACTCTCTTACAATAATATTCAAGCTAGGGTTTTCATACCCTCGACCCTTATTTATACTAAATATGTCTATCAAGAGAAGCATATAGAGGAAGATCCTTCTAGAAGTGGAAGCTTCTATTAGGTCTTCTTACATCCCCTTTATTCTATTTTATTGAAATGCCTTATCAATATTGACCTTTATTATATCCGAATATATTGATCTACCTATGTGCAGGTCAGGACCCTAACATGTTCACCCCCTTAAAATAAACCTTGTCCTAAAGTCTTGAGATGTGGAAACTGCTGCAGAATGGTAGCTGGTTCCCAAGTGGCATCTGTTGGAGTCGTATCTTTCCACTGGACTAACACTTCCTTGATGGTTCTCTGACACAGGTGATGCTCACACTGGTCCAAAACTGCTTTTGGCTGTAGAAAAATGGATCTTTCTTCAGCTAACTCTAGAAGGTTGGTTTGAATTTTGCACCTCATTCCAATCACCTTCTTTAAGCATGAAACATGAAAAACAGGATGTAGCTTCAACTGACAGGGCAGAGCTAATTGATAGGTGACTTGCCCCACACGCTTGAGAATTGTATAAGGAACATAAAATTTGGGCGCTTGCTTCAAACAATGCTCGGCCTTGAGGGAAGTTTGCTTGTATGGTTGGAGTCGCATAAACACATGATCCCCTTCTGCAAATTGACGTTCCGAGGGACCTTGATCTGCTTGTTGCTTCATGCAAATTTGGGCCATGACCAAGTTCTCTTTAAGGGTATGAAGAATATCCTCTCGAACTGTAAGTATGTGGTCAACCTCCTGGACCTTCAAGGTACATGGTAAGTATGATAGAACTGAAGGTGGATTATGTCCATATACTGCTTCAAAAGGAGTCATGCGTGTAGTTGTATGGTAGGAAGTGTTGTACCACCATTCCACTAGGGGCAACCATTGAGCTCACTAATGTTTCTTCTCAGAGGAAAAACACCTTAGATATGTTTCCAAACACTTATTGACAACTTCTGTTTGACCATCAGTCTTGGGATGATAAGATATGCTGAGATGAAATTGGGTGCCCTGTATCTTAAACAATTCTTGCCAAAAATTGCTTGTGAAAATTGGGTCATGATCATAAACAATAGAGTGCGGCATGCCATGAATCTTGAAGACCTGATCCATGAAAATTTGAGCCATCGTGGATGTAGTAAATGGGTGTTGAAGAGTGCAGAAATGAGCATACTTGGAAAGGCGATCCGCAACCACCATTATGAATGATTTATTCCCTGATTTGGGTAAGCTGGTAATAAATTCCATAGAGATATCCTTCCAAATAACAGGTGGAATCATAAGCGATTGTAGCGTGCCTGGAGATTTGACTGTTTCTCCCTTGTTCTGTTGAAACATGTCAAATTCAATGACAAAATTACGGATGTTCGGTTTCATACCATCCCAGGAAAAGGAATGTTTGACCCTGTCATAGGTTTTGGTGAACCTTGAGTGCCCCACTGTGGGTGTAGAATTAAGCTCAGAAAGTACTATGGATTTAAGATTTGATTTTTTACTTAAATACAAATGGGCTTTGTATCGAAGCCCATTCTGGAGCCAAGAGTAACCTGGGGGAGTCAAAGCATTGGTTTGCAATTGTTGGATTAGATGTGAACTTTTGGGATCTTGTAGCCATTCTTGGCACACAGCTTAGAGCCAATCGGGTAGAATGAAGGAAAGAGAAAAAAGGGATCTTTCTTCTTCATATTTTCGGGATAGTGCATCTGCTACTACATTGTCTTTTCCCTTCTTGAAAATGATCCCATAATCATATTCAAAATGCTTAGTCACCCATTTATGTTGCTCCGGAGAGGAAATGCGTTGTTCCAGAAAGTACTTGAGGCTTTGATGGTCGATCTTAATTTGGAAGTGTTTCCCCAAGAGATAAGGATGCCAAAGATCAACAACATGCAGAATAGCCAACATTTCCTTTTGATAAGTGGGTTTGCCCAAATTCCTTTCAGACAGTTGTTTGTTGATGAAGGCCAAAGGCCGACCCTCTTGCATAAGGATAACATTGATTCCTTTCCCTGATGCATCACATTCCAACACAAAGGTCTTTGTGAAATCCAGAAGGGTCAGAACCAGAGTGGTGCACATGGTCGTCTTCAAGGTTTGAAAAGCTTAAGCAGCGGCTGGAGTCCAAGTGAAAGAGTTCTTTTTGAGGAGAGAAGTGAGAGGTGATGCAATCTTTACATAATTCTTAAAAAACTTTCGATAATACCCTATTAAGCCCAGAAATCCACACAATATTTTGAGAGTCTTCGGGTGCAACCAGTCTTGCATAGCTTCAATCTTTTTCGGATCCACCTTGACTCCATCCTTGCAAACCAGATGACCCAAGTATTCTACTTCTGAGGCACAAAAAGCACATTTAGACTATAGCACACCCACTGTGCCACTCTAATACTATGCTTAATCGCTCTGATACCAAACTATAACACCCCCCCTTCACTAATATTTCCATCTACCCAGGGTTACTATAACACTACTTGATAGATAACCCAAAAAATCTGTAGCGCACCTTGGCTACCTTGTAGGTGTTACTATGCGGAATAACACATTCTCATTCTTAATTAATCACATGCATTTAAGAAATGAAATACATTTAAGCTCAGAGTAAGCATAAGAATCATTTTATCATAAATAATCCATGGAAAATACCTTAATCCAATTGCACAGTAGAATGCATGATCATTATAATACACAGAGATACAAAACATATTGATAAAATGAGATAAAACATAGTTAGACACTCATTTTGTAACAATAGTGGGATCCACCAACCAAGTGAAGGCCTTCCACGAACCTCCCAGCCTTAGACCACACTGCTCATCAACTTAGCAGTGGATCACCCCCGAGCTAGGACTAAGCTCCACCCCAAGGCAAGGAATCCTAGCTAGGCTGAGGTTACAGGGAAAACAACACTTATAATCTGGAAGGATTCTTCCCAAGATGCCATCTTATGCCCACTACTACCAGACTCTCATTCCCCACATGCTTGTTCCTCCCGGGAGTATACACCTTCACAAGAACAGTCCATCGGTGCTAATCTCCCTCTCTAGGTCTTGGAAACAGGCTGGATTAGGAAGTCTCACACCCTGAAGCTAGTGCTGGACACTCTCTGGAAGAAACCTCTTCCAACAAAATCCACCTCCCTCACCTAGAGAGAGATCACACACAGGCTCAATTACCACCTGCACTGGGCAACAATCCATGTGCAATCCATCTTGGCATGACCCCCCATAGTCAACCAGGAATACAGACTCAGACCTCTTAGAACAAGCTTCCCAATGGCAGTCAGGCCTCACGGTGCTTATTTTCAGAATTTCTTGAGAAGCAATTTCCGTAGGGGATTACACAAACTCTCTTCCCCCCGACAGAATGGTAGGTTCCCCCCGAGGATAGACTCATGTTCTAGTAGTCCGGAATGCGTGACAGACAATCCACACAAGGTTCAACTCAGGTTCATATGGTTCATATCAGGGATATACTGTCTATCCCAGAACAAACACAGACACACGCCTCTTTCTGGTTCAGAGGATGTACGAGAGTTTTTCTACAGGAGTCATACCCGTTCCTTTCTAGCAGTCCATGAGTCGAATAGAGGAGGAACCCCCAAAACAGCTCATCTTGGCCTTTTTATTGCATGCACCAGGGTTGACACTTGTCACCCATGCGACTACATGCGTTCCTTCAGCGTGCGTGCCTCCCACCATTTGGAAAATCACATGTCCTTCCAAAAGGACTTAGGTTAAAAACATATGATGCACATAACTTTTGGAATAATATTTAAATATTATTTCCAGGCTTAAGCCCCCTAGGCTCAACACTTATCCCCTTTACCCACCTTCAACCCCCCAATTCCTTGCCCACTCTGTGGATGCTCAGTCCCCCTTCACTCATTCATCATGGTCGGTCTGCACCTGGCGGTGTTTATATTTTATTAAATGTTCTGCTTACATACAAGTACAAAAGCAGGCTCCTGGCCTTCAACACTTAGGCTCCCTGGCCTAACAACACATAAGTCTCTAGCTTATAATAACTTGGCTCACCAGCCTATAAAACATAATTACAATTCCTTTCAAAACATGGTTTACAACGGGGCTTGGCCTTGGGGACACTACAATCGCCCTCCCCTTTCTTTTTTGCACTGTCCTCAGTGCAACTTTACACAACATTTGAAATCCTTTCAAAATTTTCAAAAAGATGTGGGTACTCTACCTGCATAACCTCTTCATGCTCCCATGTCATGTCCTCAGGACTGTACCAGGTCCACTGGACCTTTACAAGTTCTATAGCTCGATTCCAAAGCTATTTGCCTTTCCTGTCCAATATGCGCATAGGATGCACTTGCAGGACACCCTCTGGTTCCACCTGAATCACATTCCAATTGATAACATGATTAGCATCAGGTACATATTTCTTAAGTGGTGAAACATGAAACACATTATGTACAGTCATAGATGCAGGTAAGGAAAGCATGTATGCAACCGGCCCAATCCTTTCCAGGATCTCAAATGGCCCACAAAATCTTGCTGCCAACTTGGCCCAACTTCCCAGCCTCAGGGAACTCCTGTTAGTTTTCACTTTTAGGAAAACATGATCACCCACTCTTTGAGCAGTTCAGGCCCAACTGCTACTCTGTCAGCTGGAATATCCCAACTCATTGGAGTGTTTCACTTTCTTCCATAAAGCGCTTCGAATGGGCTCATTTTCAATGATGCATGATACCCATTATTGTAGGTGAATTCTACCAAATGCAGGTAGTCTTCCCACCTTGATGGTTTATCCATCACATACATTCTCATCATGTCTTCTATTACTCTGTTTACTCTCTCTGTCTGTCCATTAGACTCAGGATGATATGCTGTGCTAAAGTTCAGATTCATTCTGAATCCTTTGAACAATCCTTTCCAGAAATTCGAAGTGAATTCCGGGTCTCTATCAGACACAATTGTCTTAGGAATTCCATGCAAGCGTGCAACTTCTTTTAGGAAAATGTTAGCAACATATGTTGCTCTGTGGGTGGTTTTTAGTGTAATGAAATAGGCAGATTTAGTCAGCTTGTCCACCACCACCATGATTGAATCATGCTGCTTGCTTGTCCTGGGCAATCCTGTGATAAAATCCATTGTTACCATGTCCCATTTCCATTCAAGAATAGGTAAAGGCTGCAGCAACCTTGCTGGGTGCCTATGCTCCGCCTTAACCTTCTGGCACTCCATACATCTGGCGATGTATTCAACAATTTTTTTCTTCAAACCCATCCAAAAATAATGGCTTTTGACTGCTGCCACAGTTTTCTGATATCCCAGATGTCCATCATAAGCCATGTTATGCATCTCCTTTAGAATTGTCAGCTTCAATTCTTGGACATTAGGTACATACACTCTGTTTTTATACAGAAGTAAACCATTAGTTCCCAAGGTGTAACTTTCCTTGGTCCGTGGTCTCTCACGCTGTTGTAGCTTTGCTACAAGATTTTTGTACTACAAATCAACATTTGCAGCTTCCAAAATTATGTCTTTCATCTCAGTCTGGTACATGCTAATGGCTGTAGCATCTAATTCATGCACTTTTCTATTGAGTGCATCAGCCACCTTATTTTCTTTCCCTTTGATATGCTTGATACCAAAGTCATATTCGCACAAAAGCTCCAGCCATCTGGTTTGTCTCACATTTAAAGTCGGTTGATCAAATAAATACTTCAAAACATTGTGGTATGTTCTTAATTGAAATCTCCTTCCCATGAGGTAATGTCTCCATTTCCTCAAGGTGTGGACAATTGCTGCTAGCTCTAAATCATGAGTGGCATAATTCCTTTCGTGCTCTTTTATCTTTAGGGACTCATAAAAAATTACAAATCCCTCTTGGCTGAGAACTCCTCCCAGCCCCTCCTTACATGCATCTGTGCATACTACGTAATCCTTATTTGGATCTGCAATCTTCAGGATTGGAGCACTAGTTAGAATCTGCTTCAATCGCTGGAAGTTTCTCTCACATTGTTCACTCCACTGGAACTTTTTCCCCTTCCTTTCCAAGGAAGTGATAGAATGAACTATCTTTGAGAATCCGGCTATAAACCTCCTATAGTAGCCTGCCAGACCCATAAAAGATCTAACTTCTGCCACATTCCTTGGTGCTGGCCATTCTCGAATGGCCTGTACCTTCTCAGGATCCACAATGATCCCTTCTTCAGATATTATATGTCCCAAGTAATTGATCTGCCTTTGGTAAAATGAGCACTTGCTCAATTTTGCGTACAACTGGTGTTCTCTCAACACCTGCAGCACCATTCTCAGGTGTTGCTCATGTTCTTCCTTTGTCTTGGAATACACCAAGATGTCATCCAAGAAGACTATGACAAACTTGTCCAAATAATTTTTGAACACTCCATTCATTAAACACATGAAAACAACAGGTGCGTTGGACAATCCAAACGGCACCACTGTGAACTCATAATGACTGTACCTTGTTCTAAAGGCGGTCTTGCTGATGTCCTCATCCTTTATTCTCACTTGGTGATATCCTAATCGGAGATCTATTTTCGAAAATATTTTCACATCCTTCAACTGATCAAAAAGATCATCAATCCTTGACAGAGGATACTTGTTCTTGATAGTGACCTTATTCAACTGTCAAAAATCAATGCACAGCCTCAACATCCCATCTTTCTTCTTCAAGAATAGGAACAGGGCTCCCCATGGTGACACACTGGGGTGAATGTAACCTTTCTTTAGTATCTCTTCGAGCTGCAATTGCAACTCTTTCAGCTCTGGCGTACTCATTCTATAAGGAGCTTTCGAAACTGGAGCTGTTCCAGGCATCAAATTTATAGAAAATTCGATGTCCCTCCTTCGAGGTAGTCTAGGTACCTCCTGAAATACATCCTTGAATTCCTTGAGTACTTCATGGTCTTCCAGATTCGATACTACATCTGGGGATGCTTCTTCCACCCAAGCTATAAATAATTGACAGCCTTTCTGGTAACATTTCTTCAGCTGCATGGCTAAGATTTCCCTCACAGCCACGGCCCTAGGAATTCCTTGGACTGTTATCTGATTTCCCTCTTCGTTCAAGCATGTAACCCTCTTGTTACAACAATCCAGAAGGGTATGGTGCTGGTCCAACCAGTCCATCCCAATTAAGAAATCATATGAGCCTAAAGTCAAAATGTTTAGTTCAGCCTTAGTGCTCATTCCTTTCATGTCCACTAAATAGGACTTAACCATTTCAGTGACCTTCCTCTTGGTCCCTGTGGCCAACTGCACTAACCAAGACTTCTCATGTTTTCTCCTCATTAGATGAAAACTTTCCACCACTCTAGGATCTACATAACTATGGCTAGCCCCTGAATCAATTAAAATAACAAGGGATCGATTGTTAATCATACCTTCCACTTCAATCATGTGCGATTGAAATTTTTCTTGCTTGTTGTCCAGGGCTGCGTAGATCCTTGACATTCTGCTGCCCATATTCTCCACTATTTCATCTTGTTGAACAATATGTACAGTTCTCGCCTTACCAATTTTATGGGGACAATCTCTGTACTTGTGGTTTCCTTGACAACCCCAACACTGAATGGGCTTCAGTCTCTGTCTTTGTGCTCCCTCTTCAGTCCTTCTCAGCTCTCTAAATGATGGCTATCCCTGACGACTGTTTCAGAAAAAAGAAGGCTTGTCTCCCTTCTGCCTCTGTTCTTTCTTAAACCTCTTATGGTCATCCCAAGCCTTCCGAAAGGTAGGCTTTTCTCTTTCCTGTTCGTATAATCATTTATCCCTTCTTATTGTTTCTTCCATAGTCTTAGGATCATCATATTGAATCTTGTCTCCAATGGAAGGTGGAAGTCCACTCAGATACCTCTGAATCTTGACAGCTTCATCTTTGATGAATGGGACATACTTTAGTAGTTCCAGAAAACTTCGATCATACTCATCAATGGTCATACTACCCAACTTGAGTTCAAAGAACCCCTTCATCTTTCTATCATAGTATCTTTTAGTCAGGTATTTCTTCTCGAAATACCTCTTAAATTCCTTCCAAGTGACCTCTTTCTCTCTGATGCATTGCACCTGCCTAAACTGATCCCACCACATGGATGCTTTTCATTTCAGTTGGTACATTGCAATTCTTCCTTCTGTATGGGTAGAATAATTCTGCAATTGGAAGTATTTCTTCATGCCAAGCAACCATGTCTCGGCATATTCCTCCTTCTTATGTTCTCCATCGAATGTTGGAGGCTTAATCTTATTCATCTCTCCTTTCAATTCCTCCTTTCCATATTTTTGATGTTTTCTGGTAGGGGATGGGCTCGAACTACTGTGTGTCTTCCTGTCAGAATGTCCTTGAAAGTGACTAATATGTTGGCTATCACTCCTCAACCTACTTCTTCTCCCATGGGTTCTGTGACTCTTCGTCATACTTGAGTCTCTTCTTTTCTCGAGTTTCTTCTCTATTCTTTCCAGACTCTTCAAAAATTTTAAGTTTAATGCACCCTGCTGGTCCCTGACTTTCATGAGATTTTGGCTATCATCTCAGCGAGCCTTGGCCTCTCTTTGCAATCCTTCAAGGATTTTTGTTATATGTTCTCCCTTATCCTTCTCTTTTCCATGCCCATTGGATTTTGATCCTTCGACTCCCAGGTTAACATCCTTTCCTTCCCGTTCGTCTTCTATTTCAGGGTTAATTTGCACCTTTCCCCACTCCATACTCAACGTTGGTTAACTGGCGTACTGACCTCCGTTGAACTCTGCACACACACTGTGCAATTAAATTCAAAGTTTCTTAGGCCATCAAAACTTCACGAATAATCTTCGGCATTTATAACTAATACCAACAAGAACAAAAGGCATTTCGATTCCAAATGAGTTTTCTGAGCTTCTCATTCAGCTCTGCAATTTTCGTGTTTTTGAAGCTTTCATTTTCTACACTTTGGGATTTCGGAACTTCGGGTTTTAGGGTTTCAGATTCTCGGTACTTGAGAACTCTCATTTAACTCTCCGAGCTAGGCTCGTGATTCGCACGACCTCTCCTCATATGACCACAGTCATACCTCCTATCGGAGTTTCGGACTTCCCAATGTCCAAATGCACATGTCCTCAGGATTCACGATTCTCTGAATCCCGACGCCCCCTTCACATGTTAGCCCTCCTAGCTTAGCTCCTGGTCCATGTGACCTCTACCCCATGACCGTAGTCAAACCTCTCATCCGGGTTTCAGGGTTCAAAGTTTCATAATGCATGGACTTTTTGTCCTCGCGATTCCCGATTCTCTGAATCTCGACTCGCTAACAGCTGGCCCCCTCACAACGGAGCTTTCCTCCTTCTCTAATCTACTAACAACTGGCTCCACTATGGTACCTTCCTCCCTATTTGGGTTTTGGACTTCACGAATCCAAAGTGCATAAACACCTTGTCACCAGGGTCCCCAATATCCCGATGACCCAAATACTGATAGACGACTCCCTTGTCAGGATTTTTCCCGATGGATGCCACTTGTCCACGTCACTGACTCCACCGTGGCCCCACACTAATTCCTTAGCCTTTCGGGATATCGCATTTCACGATTTCAAGTTGCAAGATTATCCTATCCTCAGGATCTCCGATACGTCGATTTTCAACTCTCTTCGGATTTCTGACATGCGTCCAAAATTATGGATGGTTCAGGTCAAACCTTGAGTTTCGCTACTTCAAAAAACCATGAACCTTCACTTACATGAATTCCGATGACCATGTTCCCGATCTGGAAGACCACGTGACACGTGCCCTCCTTTTTTTGGATGGTCTAGATCTATTTTGGAACTTTCACCCCTAGTCTCTAAGGTTTAACCTTTTGACATCTCCCGATAGATCCTATGACTGACGGTTTTTTTGGTCGAGATCTAACGGCTCAGATGGTTCCTAACCAATTCATAATTTCACATATCGTGATTTCCACATTCCTGTGTATTTCAAAAGGAATTTTAATTCCTATGCACATTTTTACAGATCCGATGGTCACGAGGGCTCGCGTTCCTCCCAAACAGATCCTAAGGTTCTAACACCATTGGTCTAGAGACCTGTCTCCTTGTGGCCATAGACCACACCAGCTGCGGTTTCACTCGTCGCTATACTTCCTGAGCTCGTAAGCACGGTCAAGCAACTACTTGACACTCCGGAACAAACCAATGTCTAAAATTGGTTCTCCAAACCCAATTTCCCTTCGCATCATGGTCCAAAGACCATTCCACTGGCCCATCTAGGCTCAGTGTCAAAACCTTGGCTCTGATACCAATTTATAGCATACCCGTTCCGACACTCTGATACTATGTTTAATCACTATGATACCAAATTGTAACACCCGCCCCCCCCTTCACTAATATTTACATCTACCCAGGGTTACTATAACACTACTTGATAGATAACCCATATAATCTATAGCGCACATTGGCTACCGTGTAGGTGTTACTATGTGGAATAACACATTCTCATTCTTAATTAATCGCATGCATTTAAGCAATGAAATACATTTAAGCTCATAGTAAGCATAAGAATCATTTTAACATAAATAATCCATGGAAAATAGCTTAATCCAAATTCACAACAGAATGCATCATCATTATAATACACATAGATACAAAACATATTGATAAAATGAGATAAAACATAGTTAGACACTTATCTCGTAACAATAGTGGGATCCACCAACCAAGTGCAAGCCCTCCACGAACCTCCCATCCTTAGACCACACTGCTCATCAGCTCAGCAGTGGATCACCCCCGAGCTGGGACTAAGCTCCACCCCAAGGCAAGGAATCCTATCTAGGCTGAGGTTACAGGGAAAACAACACTTAGAATCTGGAAGGATTCTTCCTAGGATGCCATCTTACGCCCACTACTACCAGACTCTCATTCCCCACATGCCTTTTTCGCCCAGGAGTGTACACCTTCACAAGCACAGTCCATCGGTGCCAACCTCCCTCTCTAGGTCTCGGCAACAGGGCATATCAGGAAGTTTGAGAGCCTGAAGCTAGTGTTGGACACTCTCTGGAAGAAACCTCTTCCAACAACATCCACCTCCCTCAGCTAGAGAGAGATCACACATAGGCTCAATTACCACCTGCACTGGGAAGAAATCCACGTGCAATCCATCTCAGCATGACCCCCCACAGTCAACCGGGAATACAAACTCAGACCTCTCAGAACAAGCTCCCCAATGGTAGTCAGGCCTCACGGTGTTTATTTTTGGAATTTCCTAAGAAGCAATTTTTGTAGGGGATTACATAGAATCTCTTCCCCCCGAAAGAATGAGAGGTTCCCCCTCAGGATACAATCATGTTCTGGTGGTCCGGAATGCGTGACAGACAATCCATGTAAGGTTCAACTCAGGTTCGGATGGTTCAGACCGGGGATGTACTAGCTATCCTAGAACAAAAACAGACACACGCCTCTTTTCGGTTCAGAGGATGTACGAGGGTTTTTCTGTAGGAGTCAGACCCGTTCCCTTCTGGTAGTCCGTGAGTCGAATGGAGGAGGAACCCCCAACACGACTCATCTCGGCCTTTTTATTGCATGCGCTAGGGTTGACACTTGTCACCCATGTGACTGCATGCGTTCCTTCAGTGTGCATGCCTCCCACCATTTGGAAAATCACATGTCCTTCCAAAAGGATTTAGGTTAAAAACATATGATGCACATAAATTTTGGAATAATATTAAAATATTATTTCCAGGCTTAAGCCCCCTAGGCTCAACACTTAGCCCCTTTACCCACCTTTAGCCCCCAAATTCCTTGCCCACTTTGTGGATGCTCAGTCCCCCTTCACTGATTCATCGTGGTCGGTCTGCACCTGGCGGTGTTTATATTTTATTAAATGTTCTGCTTACATACAAGTACAACAGCAGGCTCCTGGCCTTCAACACTTAGACTCCCTGGCCTAACAACACATAAGTCTCCATATTATAATAACTTGGCTCACCAACCTATAAAACATAATTACAATTCCTTTCAAAACATGGTTTACAATGGGGCTTGGCCTTGGGGACACTACATAGACTGTTTTAGGAAAAGTTGGTGCTGAGAGAGTAGATGGAGAACTTGATCCACATGAGTAAGATGATCTGTCCAGGTTTTTCTATAGATGAGGATATCATCAAAGAAAACTAAGACAAAATGACAGAGAAAGTGATGGAAGACATGGTTCATGAGTCTTTGGAAGGTGGAGGGGGCATTAAACAAGCCAAAGGGCATGACCAAAAACTCATAGTGGCCCTCATGAGTTTGAATGGTCGTCTTGGGAATGTCTTCCTCTTTCATACATATATGGTGATAGCCCGAGCAAAGATCAAGTTTAGTAAAGAATTGGGCACCACTCAATTCATCCAGGAGGTCATCAATGACAGGAATGGGGGAATGGGGAATTTGTCTTTAATGGTTATTTTGTTGAGGGCACGAAAGTCAGGACACATTCTCCAAGAACCTTCTTTCTTCAGGACCATGACTACAAGAGAAGAGTAAGGGCTCATACTAGGGCGAATAACGCCTGCATTAAGGAGTTCCTAGACCATTTTCTTAATTTCATTTTTTTGTGAAAAGGGGTGGCGATATGAATAGATATTGGGAGGAAGGATTTTGGGTACAAGGGGAATGGAATGATCATGAACACTGCGAGAAGGAGGGAGTCCTTGGGGTGTGGAAAATACCATTTGATGTTTAGAAAGGAGGGCTTGGAGGTCTTGTGGCACTGAGGGTGTCTTTGTTGCTTGTATGGCATGAAGTTGTGCAATGACACTAGAATGACCTTTCTCGAGCAGCTTTTCCATGCGATGGGAACTAATGACCTCAGGTGAACCAACAGTGATGCCTTGGAATTTATGTTTAATTCCTTAAAATCCATGAGAATGGGACCGTGATTTCTTAGCCGGTCTGCACCCAACACAATGTCACAACCACCCATGTCGATAGCAAACATATGGGATCTTAGGTGGTAGTCACCGATTTGGAGATGCACATTTTCACAGCGTCCTCCACATTTCATGGAACCACCATTGGCAATCATGATTTGGAAATTGTTGACAGCATGGATGTAGCAATGAGTTTCTTGGGCAATGCGGCGATGAATAAAATTATGGGTGCTTCCACTATCAACCAGAATGATGACCTTCCGATGCTTGATGTAACCGATTAACTTGAGGGTTTGGGGAGCGAAGAAACTAGTGAGATCATTGAGGGAAATGATGGGTTCAACTTCGGGAGGGTCTAAGGGAGGGGTTATGTCAGTGATTTCAGGTGACTCAGACACAAGGGGATTTTCAACATCATCTTCTGGAATATCCTCAGAGATGGCCATAAAGAGATTTTGTTCCTTACACTTGTGGCTCGTGAAATGTTTGTCATCATAATTATAACAAAGGCCTTTGAGTTGGCGTTCATTCATTTCATCCCTAGTCAATTTTTGGATATTTAATGGGGCAAAGGGAGTAGTGGGAGTTACGGGTTTAGGGCGAGGGATAAAGGAGGGTTTTCTATTTTGAGAGGATGCAACCTGTTGTGCTTCTTTATCTCTTTTAGTAGCCTCCACCCAACTTGAGGGTCGAGCCATGAGGACATGGGACCGAATATCCTCCTTGAGGCCACTGATAAAACACTCTCGAAAGAAAGAATCAGTCATGCCCTCTGTTCGAAAAGCCAGGCACTCAAAGGCAACTATGAAGTCTTCTACTCTTCCTGATTGTTTCAAGTTTGTCAAATGGCCCAAATGGTTGCTGTCCATGTCAAAGCAGTCATAAATCTCAGTCACAAATTGGGTCCAAGCAATATACCCTTGATGAGAAGTTTTTCTCCATTGCCACCATTGCCAACGTTCTTGATCTATATGGAGAACACCTGTGGTATACCTAGGGAGGTAATATGGGGTACCTAGGGAGGTACCCAATGGGAATGTAGTTATGTGTTATTAGTGGAAGTCATTTAATATATGGGAATGTGGTCATTGAATGTAAGGTGGACTAGGTCCACTATATTAATAAAGACCCACTATGGTAGTTGGATGTAATAAATGTGAGAAGGCTCTCTAGAAGGTTCCTAGGAGATAGGGAGAGCTATATAAAGAAGTGTAGGCAATGTAATGAAATGTAGTGAAGAATATTGTGATTGTACAAGCAAGGATTGCTTGAGGAGTTTTA
>CBVK0101782363.1:0-14370 GCA_900067695.1 Picea abies
ATATATGGTGTTACCCTACCTCAAGGGTTTTGGATATTTCTTGTGTTCATTGTTATGGTGAATGGTTTATGGTTTAATCTTGTTTATTTCTGAAGTATATTTGCAGATCTGATTCAGGTACCTAACAACACCATACTGAATTTTGGCCAAGTCACCTATAATGTCGTATAAAGAGAAAGAATGTTCCATTTGGGTTACCCAACCAGTGGGGTTTGAGCCATCAAATTTGGTCACATCCACCCACAGAAGGCGTAGGTCACGTTGAAAGTGATGGGGCCGAAAGGTATGGAAATGGGAGGAATTTTCATCTTCAGTCTTTGGAGGTGCTTTACAGAAATGGTCAGCTGTAGGGATCTTCAGTTTGGTGCAAAGTGATGCAAAGACAGATTCAAGCTTGATGGTCAGTTCTTGTTTGACTTCCTCCATTGAGGACTGGATGGTTGTATTTATGGTAGCATTGATGGATGAATCGATGGAGGCAACAATAACACTGTGTTGTTTCTCTTCTTTTTGGGTTTCGAGGAAACCATATTGCAAGGTTTTGAAGTGAGCTTCCAGGTCTTGGCTACGGGTATGGGCCATGAGGATGGGTGAACTGAAAAGGGGCAGGAGGGGTAAAAAATTTTTGCTGAAAAATGATATGGATGAATGTGATGAGGGAGAAGAGATGAATCCAATGGAATAGGTCTCAGATAGTGGTGAATTTTTTTTCGGTCTGAAGAATACTGCACTGATGAAATCCCCAAATGCTTAACCAAAATGAAATTTGTATTTACTTGGCACCCTGAACACAGTTGCACAGCAATAGATCTTTTATGTTTTAATTTGTTTATGTTTTTGTCCCCTAAGGGTTAAATATTCAAGGGTTCTATAGACAAGGGTTTGTGCGCTATAGCTCTCTGATATTCGTGCGGGGTCCAACAATAGTACTCGGCCCAATATCTCAGGGCACTAACAAAGGAGGATAGACCGTACCCTTAGCCATACTACCCGACTACCGAGGTACTAGAGAGTATCTTCCCGAGTGTTGTTCTCATTGACATTATAACAGTCCGACGACCGATAGGTTTATCTAAAGAGGGGTTCAGGAAATTTAGGTCGATCCGTACACAAGTTTTGTTTGATGCACTACCACTCGAAGGGGTACCAACAAGGGTTACAAGGGTGGCCAACAGATGTGCACTTAAGAATCACTTGTATTTCCTACATGTATGAATCTCTCAACTGCTGGTTTATGCATGTAATGACAGCTCTTTGTGGCTTAAAGACACCGTAATACGTATCTACCCTGGAAAAAAAAAATCCCACAATTTCTACCAAGGAAACTGATCTGATACCACTTGCAATATGCCAGATGTAAAAAGTATGCAGAACAGAAATGAAATGCTAGAAATGACAGAATAATAGTAATATAACCAACAAAATCTCCACAATAACACATAAATGATATAAGAACAACAATGGAAATAACACTTTGATTCAGAAAGCAATGTTCACAGGCCTCTTCGAGGGGGGAACCTCCAGTCGAGCAGTGCTGTGTTACAATAATCTTCAAGCTAGGGTTTTCATACCCTCGACCCTTATTTATACTAAATATGCCTATCAAGAGAAGCATCTAGAGGAAGATCCTTCCAGAAGCGGAAGCTTATATTAGGTCTTTTTACATCTGCTTTATTATATTTTATTGAAAGGCCTTATTAATATTGACCTTTATTACATCCGAATATATTGATCTACCTATGTGCGGGTTAGGAACCTAACAAAGGTCTATAGTGAAACTCGACGTTGGTCAATTCCTAAAAGGCCATGGGATGAAAGAGTGTTTCCCCTTTGTTACACTAAAAAGGTTGAAGATGAAAAACACTTTCTCTTAGATTGTCTAGCCTATAGCCATATTAGATCTCATTTTCAAAATATTTGTCACACTACCAACCTTCCTAACCTCTTAACTCAACAAAAATATTGTGATCTTGGAAAACTTCTCTTAATGTTTTTCAAGAACAAAACAAAATTCTAAAGAATAGCTCACCACCATCATCATCAATATAAAATATATTAATGTAGTAAAAAATATATTAATACTTTAATATTAATGTATTAAACAAGCATATATCCATCTTAACCCTGCAAAACCTTTTTCAGAGTGCAAAACATGAGGAAAGGTTAAATGTTTGCACCTCTAGAAATTTAATCCCTCCTTGATAGATTTGGGGTTAAGATGGATCTATGTTGGTCATACTAATATTATTTAACAAAATAAAAGTCCAATAAATCACCATCTTGAAAGAAAAATTAAATATATTTTATTATTATCTAGTATATCCACCATCTTAGCCATAAAATGCAATTAATAAAATAATCAAATGCAATAAAAATATTTATTTAATATAATTAATAATACTATGGAGTATAATCAAGAATATTAATTAGTAGTACAAAGTGAGTGAGCGTAATAGTTAAGAACATGTTTCCTAATAGGAGCTCTCAAATAGAGAGGGGGCTCAAGGGACTCCCTTGTTCCACAAACAAGGAGTTCTCATAATTTAAAATAAAATTATTACTATATTATTATTAACTTCTACCGATTATTATTTTAAATGCCTTTAAAATTGAGTAGGGAGGGGTCCCTTGTCCCACAAACAAGGGGGTGTCATACCTTCAAATAATATTATGATCATCATCATTATTATTATTAACTTCTACCAATTATTATTTTAAATGCCTATAACCTACAAATTAGAGTAGGGAGGGGGTCCTTTGTCCAACAAACAAGGTGATCTCATACACCAATTTGGTGTCTCTCTTGGTTGTGACCTTAAAAAAAAATTATTATCGTTATTATTATTAACTTCTAATCGAGTCTATGGGGTCCCTTGTCCTACAAACACTAGGGTTTCTTACACCTATTATAAGATTATTATGAGTATTAACTTTTACTAATTCAAGTTCAAATTTAGAAAAGTAGGTTACCATTCAAATAGATAGACTCACGTGGTCCCTTGTCCCCCAAAGAAAATAGTCTCATACACTAATTTGGTGTGACCTAAAAAAAATGTGATAAAAAAAAATGTGAGATTATTTTAAATTCTTATAAATTTTATTTGAGCAATAATTTGGTGTGACCTAAAAAAAAAGGTGAGATTATTTTAAATTCCTATAAATTTTATTTGAGTTAGTGGAGAAGTATTTGTGTTGGGAGGATATCGTCTGCTCGACTAAATTAAGAATCTAGTTTTCTATGCACTTTTCGAGCTTTAGGATATCCTATACTGAGAATTAGATTGTAATATTGTACAGTTACCTTGCAGTTCCTTGAGTGCGATATGGACAGCGAAGAAAATAGCCGCGTTATGGACAGCGAAGAAAAAAGCGAAACAATGAGAAGCTCTGAACATCTCTGTGGAAAAGCGACGAACCGGACTACCAAATCACAGGCGAAGCAGCAGGGATGTCCAAGCGATCTGCATCGACAAGAGCTTAGGAAAGAACGCTGCAAATTGGACGTGCCAAATGAATGTAAACAACCATTAGCCGAACTTAGTAAAAGTTTGGACTTGAGATCAATGGGAGCTGCAGTGGATTGGATATTACCATCTGAAACGAAGAGATTGACAGAGGTGACAAAAGAGTTGGGCTATGACAAGGGTGGACAGACCCTAGATTGGCTAATATCATTGGCCACGAAGCCTATGTTAGAGCTAAACAAATTAATGGGTTTCGAAGATAGCCCAAAAGCTATGGCATGGTTACTGGAACAGCCGTGTATTAGATCATGGTTACTGGAGCAATTTCAGACACCCACTTTCCAATATCCAGGAGAAGCCCGAGATCCGTGCTCTTCTTCGAAACAGCAGCCGCTCATAGCAGAGCGCATTCCACAGCCACGTGCATTCGGTCCTGCAGCAAATTATAGTGTCCCTCAGCGTCCTCTGGTGACGGACGGGAATGCTACAAGCAGTCCATTTGATGGTGGCGAAATAAGGGGAGACTATCAATTTCCCTCTACAGTGAATGCGCAACCTCACCACCAATTCGGCAACAGTAGCGGTCTCCAAAGAGGGCAAGCAACGAACCAACATTTGGACAGGAAGAGAGGCATGGCTGATCTCTCGAACAGCGTTAAGTGGAGAGGAATAGAGGCTGGGCATAACGATGATCGCGGGAACCAATCACAAACTCCATACCTGGAGGGAATTAATCAAGTTTTGGTTGACCCTTCAATGAATCCAGTGATCAACCAAGGAATTGCGCCAGAGAATGAATTTGAATTTGAGAATATTCACGACTGGAGCTCATGGGAGGAGCTCATGGAAGGCACTGAGGGTGGAACACAAATGGGAATGCCAGTTAATTTAGGAGTTTATAAAAACAGTATTGTCTCTGGAGACACAATCCTGCAGAATCATGGTAACCAATACTTTGATCAACCTTCCATTAATCATGTTTTGATTGACCCTTCAATGAATCCAGTGATCGACCAAGGAATTGCGCCAGAGAATGAATCTGAGAATATTGACGACTGGAACCGGTACCAGAACCAGGGTGGAACACAAATGGGAGGAGCTCATGGAAGGCACGGAGGACCACACCAGTAAACAAAGAGCAGAAGTGTCCGGGAAGGTACGCATAGATTGACAATATCACATTCTGTTTTTCTATCTCTAAGCATAACATAACTGCATGTGAATATATAGGGTAAACAATTTGACTGATCCAGTCATTCACGAGGTTAAATTTCAGTTTGGGACATATGGAATTTAACCTATCCAATTTTATTTTGCATATTGCCAATGTTTTTAGCTTATATTTATTTTGCATATTGTCAAAGTTTCGTATTGTCACTTTTTTTCATTGTGGATGTTGCCGATGTTTTTCGATTATATTTATTTTAAGTATTAGTAAGTTTTTATTATACTTCTTAGTATATTGTCATTTTTTTTTCGATTTTGCAGGTCGTAACTGGTATGCAATTTGGGGATGATTGAAACAGCTTATTATAACGCAAGTAATCTTACTGGCCAGAGAATTGAAAAAGGCACTTGCGGTAGCATTATGATAGATGCAATCTTGATTACATTCATTTGAAAGCTTGTAGGTTTTTGGTAGTTGCAGACTGCCTTTCAGTTATTTTTATTTCAATTTTTCATTTGTTATGTACTGTGTGGTATTTGCAAAATTTTAGTTCAATTATTGGAAAATTATGTACTTTAGTAGTATATGTTTGTTACTATTGATTTGTTGCTTTGTATTGTATATGCTATATACTTATTGGTTATTTTGTTGATATTTAAAATCTTGTCTTACTTTATTATTTGACTTGCTTATTTATATGATAGGGTTTAAAGTTATTTTCAATATAATTAAAGAAAATAAAATATTTTCAATTATGTTAAGAAAAGATTTTATAAAATTCATGAGAAAAAATTTCAAAAGCTTAAATTTATTATTTTGATGTCTTTTATTTTAAGGATGCTTAAGTTACAATATATTTAACCACCATCTACTCAAGTGAGAATGGCATAAAGATGCTTGGTCTTAGCTAAACTATTGGGGAATCATGGAATACACCATTTTGCAGAATAAAGATATTATTAAAAAAAACTTAAAATCAAAATTTAAGGAGAAAATGTGGTGTGATAAAGAGTTAGAGGAAGAAACAAAATTAAGGCATTATAAAGATGTAATCAACCCTAATCTAAAAGATGAAAATTATCTATATGTTTTGCCAAGTGTTAAGTTAAAAAAAAACATTGCCAAGTGTGTCCCCTTTGTGACACGAAGAAGGTTGAAGATGAAAATGACTTTCTCTTAGATTGTCCAACCTATACCCATATTAGATCTCATTTTCAAAATATTTGTCACACTACCAACCTTCCTAACCTCTTAACTCAACAAAAGTATGGTGATCTTGGAAAGCTTGTGTTAATGCTTTTCTAGCATAGAAACACAATTATAAAGAATTACAAGTAATCACTTACCCTATTAAGGTTTGATAGAGCAATTCTATCTTAATGGAATTTAATCAGCATCATTGTATATATATTCAGCAAATTCTTTAAGATACCCAAATATACATCATGAGTTGAGTTTTTGTATGTTATTTTATATATTGTACAATCAAAATGTCATCCCATGTTCATTTTTTTCAATTTCTTATTGTTTAGAAAATAATCATAGAGTTTCTTCCATGTTCATATTTTTAGATCTCCTTGTTTTCACTACTAGAATGAGAAATGAGTTTGAAATCATAAATAAATGTTATTTTATACATAGATATTTTGTTTTGGAGATATTGTTTTTTTTCTGGAAATAATAACCCAGCTCGTTAATTTGAATTTTGATAGAATCTCATTTTCTTATTTTTTCTTGGCACAACTTCTCTATTATTCTCTTTTGTACAAATGTCTAATAGCTAATGGTGCATCCACCATATTTTTTTCAATTCTCTATTTTTCAAATACAATTTGTTACATAGTAAAATCCAATCTTTGCTTCCATTGTGAATATAGGCTTTATTTTGACAATAGATTTAATAAATTTGCATAATTCTTTTCCTTTTAAAAACAATATACTTATTTTTTCTTAGCATCATAGAGTAAGGAGTTTCTATTTGAACTCCTAGTTCTCTATAACTTCTTTTTTTAACTCTTTTAACATTCTTTCAATATTATTTAGAGAGACAAAAGCCTAGAGAGGATATCCATACAAAGTAATGTTTGTAAAAATGCCTTGAACAATAGCTTCCTTAATTGCAAGCCTTGTAGGTAAATTTTTTCTTCTTTTATTCTACATAAAATATAGGACCTTAATTTGCTCTATTACATGTTTCTCAACACAAGATTTCTAATTATAATTACAATTCAATTTAAGGTCAATGGACTTGTAAGAAAGAACTACCTCCAATTTGTGACCATTAAATATGATATATGACATGATAATAAATTACCAAAAGTATTTTAATATCCTTATAAATATATGAATTGTTGCATGTGTGTAACTTAATTTACCTATGGAAATAGATACATGCTAATTTAAAGTGTGATTGAACAAGAACAATAACATTGTGAACTATTGTGTTTAACAAAAAAATTAATAGATGTTGGAAAGCTTGTTTTGGTATTGAAAACAACTATAAAGTTAGAAAAAATTGTTTTTAGGTTTGTAATGTTAGTATTATTTTCACGACAACCACTTCTTGTTAGCTATAGCTCATGCAATTATCCTTATCTACCTAATTGTGACAACTATGCTTTCCTAAACTATGAGTCTCTTCCATTTATATATATATATATATATATATATAAGACATTCTTTTTATATATATATATATATATATATATATATATATATATAAATATATATATATAAGACATTCTTTTGTATTTTACAAAGAACACATGTCAAATCATTATACATTATCTCACCTATAAAGTTTTGATATTCTCTACAAATCCTTCATTTTTTTTTTTAAATATTTACAAGTGGCATGATATTCAAAATAAAGTTCAAACTTTTAAAATTCATATCAAATTGAAAACCATTGTTTCTTATGGATGTGTTTTGGATTCCGGATTTGTTTTTTTTTTCTTAGGATGAAGTGCATTTAATCAAGATTTGTTAGCTCTTTATGTCTCAAACAAAAATTCATGGGACAATTTTCTCTTCTCACAAATCTGTTGGATATTATGTTGAATATCAAGGAGATGGGCCACAATGTAAAGTATGGGCCAATATTTTATTTTTCATATTGCGAATGTTTTTGGATTATATTTATTGATGCAGGAGCATCGTCAACTCATCAAGCGAGCCAGCACGGAAGCGAAAGACAGTTGGACAAGCAAACACAGTTTCTTTTTGGATTTCACCTTGAAACTATTGCGTGGACATTAATGAGGAGATTTAATGAGGCACACTTTATGTATTGTAATGGACCTTGAGCGGATAGCTCTCGTCATTTAATAGATAGACGACATTTAATATAGTTAATACATGTAGATAGGATTTTAATTCATAGATTAGACGGTTTTAGAAAGAAGGAGGGAGAACGTATATATACACCCTCATTGTGCATTGTATCATTAGATGGAGTATTCAGTAATAGATAGAGCATTTAGGAAGAAGAGCATGCAGAGGGCTGTGTAAGAACACCCATGTACATACATTTGAATTAATAGAAGAAATCTTTGATTCAATTTCATGGTTTGTGTTGTTCTCTGTGTATTGATGTTATGCTCATGAATGTTATGGTTTGTGTTGTTCTCTGTGTATTGATGTTATGCTCATGAATGTTTATTTCCTGTTATGCATTTACTTTATATGTTGTGTATGTGATTTCATGGTGAGGTTGGAATCTGGAAGGAAGAGGGAATGAGTTTCAATTGTTTCTTTATTTGAGCCAGAGAATTCCTACAAGGAGTGCAGTTGAAGTGTTCGCAAGGAGTTTGTTGACAGAGGGCTTAATTAGAGAAAGCTTTTGTTCTCGTTCATCCCGAAGGTGCAGTTGGGCACAGGAGCTGTGCAAGGAGTGCGCAGGCTAGGTAAAAGTCTCAGGGTTGCGAACCTGAGTGAAGTATTGAAAGAATACTATTGTAGGCGTGTGCAGAGTCAGAGACTTCAACACTTAGCCGTAGTTGAAGGTTTGCCGCAAGGAGTGCGAGCAAGGAGTTTCCTTTTGAGAACTTAAAGAATTGGGAAAAGCTCAGGAAGGATGGGCCTATGAGTTTGTTGAGTAGGGTTGCAGGGTTGCAAGCAGGCGAACGAGTTCCGTGGAGAGGGACACTTAGTCATTCCACGAGTTTCATCGGAAGAAATAGATGACCGAAATTCTCTGAGGAGTCTTCGTGACATCCTGTGAGCCGTCAGATCTCACGGAGGTGCAGAGAAGATACCGAAGAAATTTCCAGGAGGTATAAATCTCAGGAGGGGCAGAGCCGTGGATGCGAGCCACAAGGGCCATTGGATTCACACATATATCGTGTATCGGAGTTTCGTTGATTGAAACTCCAACCCATTGCAACAGGAATTGTGATATTGCAAAACGCGATATCTCGACAGATTAGAACCATCCATCGATTGGGATGCGTGTCAGAAGGTCCAAAGAGGTCGGGATTCAGAGTATCGGGAGTTTCGATGATAGGGCATTCTTGCAGCCTAGAATCGCGATCCGCAATATCCTGAGGCTGCAAGAATAGTGGAGCCATAAGAGTTGGTGGAAGACAGGTGGCACACTGCATCGAATTTCGGGGAAAGTGAAGTCCCGAATATTTTGGCATTAGGATTTGCGATCCCTCGAAATCCGAAGTCCCGAGAGAAGTGACGGGAAGTGGAAAAGTCAACTTGCACACGTGCGTCGGAGTTTCGGCGTATCGGACATCGGGAGTCGGTAAGATGAGTTGCTTGGTATCGCGAGTATCGAAATCGTGATAGGAAAAGTCCCGATAGGTGGAGGAAAGGTCAGTATTGACTATTGTCGTGGTTTGAGATTTTGAGAGGGTGAATGCACGGCTACGTCATTTATTTCGCATATTGTCAAATGTTTTGAATTACAAATTTTATCCTATTGTAAATTTTTTTGATACATTTTAAAGCGGAGGTATTTGCTAAGCGAAAACTATCTTTTAATTATTATGTAATGTGTATCATTTGTTAAGTGCAAAATTTTCTTTCAATTATTTAAAACTCACGTAATATTACTTTATCATTATTTGTTTCTTAGTAATACCACTATTTCTTAGTTTCTTTGTACTGTAACTTATATTATTATTTGTTTCTTAGTAATATGAGGATTTGATTGTTGCTTTGTAGTGATATTTTTTATTTATTGGTTATTTTACTTATATTGGAATTTATGTATGAGTAGTTTCTTACTATTTATTTGTTGCTTTGTAATGTAATGCATATTTTATATTTATTGGTTATTTTGTGTTGCTTTGTTTAAATTATGTTAAAGAAAAGATTTTGTAAAATTTATGACATCAAAAATTTGAGTTTATTGTTTTGATGTGCATTATTGTAATGTAATTAATTATTGGTGGTGTTTTAAACATTCTTAATATATATGTATGTGTTTGTGTGTGTGCTCTTTTGTCAACAAGTTCTTTAATATGTGTGTGTGTGCATGCGCTTTTGTCAACAAATTCTATAAGATACTCAAATGTGAATGCTGAATTGATTTCTTGTATGTTATTTCTTCATACAGTGCATATTATATATATACATGTTCATTCTCTTGAATTTCTCATTGTTGGAAAAATAAGCTTAGAATTTCTTCCTTATTTATGTGTTTCCATTTCCTTGTTTTCATTACTAAGATAAGAAGTTAGCAAGAAATGAGAAATACATGTAATTTTATGTATAGGGATTTTCTTTTGGAGGTATTGTCTCTTGTATAAATAATCATCTTGTTGATCTTAATTTTGCTAGAATCTCATTGTTTTACTAAGTTCTTGGCACAACTTCTTTATTATTATTTTTTTTTGCACAATGACCAATTTTGGATCCAACATGTTTTCTTTAATTGTGGTTTTTAAGTACCCTTTGTTTAAATCTTGAGATGCAATATTTACTTGCATTGTTCCTATATACTTTATTTTGATAATATATATAATAAATTGACATAATTCTTATGATGTTAAAGATAATATACCTATTTTTTATAGCATCATAGGGTAAGGGATTTGTGTTTGAACTTCTTCTCTATTAAGAACTTTTTTTTAACTCTTTCAAATTTCTTTCAATATGAAGAATAACTTTCTCAATTTCAAACTTTATAATTGAATTTTTTCTTTATTTATCCTGCATGAAATAGATAGTCTTTCTATCCCCTCTAACATGTTCTTCCACATAAGAGTTTTAATTATAACTACAATTGAATTGAATTTAAGGTAGATGAACTTATAAGAAGGAACTAGGTCCAATCTTTCACCACTAAATGTGATTTATGACTTGATAATAAAAGATGAAGAGTATTTTAATATACTTATGAAGATAAGTATTATGGCATGTAGCTTAGTCTACTTATAAAAATATAAATAAATTGATTTTAATCATGGTTAAAGAAGAACAAACAATAGCAGCCTTAACTAATATGTTGAAAAAAATTAATGTATGTTGGAATTACTTTGGCCTTGAGTGAATTTGAAAAGAACTATAAACTTATAAAATATTTTTTTAGTTTGATATTATTAGTGTTATTTCCAATGCAAAACTTATTAAGAAGAATTATAAACTTATAAAATATTTTTTTTAGTTTAATATTATTATTGTTATTCCCATTGTAACTTATTTTATACATATCTAATTTATAGTTTCATGTGCATGTTTAGGGTTGTAGTTTTATTTTATTCTTTAACTTGAAATGAAGATGGAGTGCATTCCATAGAATTTGCTAGTTTTCTATGTCTCTCATACATAAATTAGAGAGACAATTTTCTTCTCTCATAAATTTATTAGAGATTATAATTTTTTTTTCTTTTATTTAAATTAAAATAGATTTAACTTGCTAAAAAATCTATAAAACACTAGAATTATATAAAATTAACCATTCAAATCTACATATCCAACAATTTTTTCCTTCAAATAAAAAAAATAAAAATAAAACAACTATTTGATTACACTTTCATATAAATATACATCCAGAGGGGGCTAGGGTATGTATATCTTCGTAGACTTTACCAGTCAAATCGTTGGACAGAGGGGGGTCCCTTGTCCCACAAACAAGGGGGTATCATACACCAATTTTGTGTGTTGGCTTGGTCATGACCTTAAAAATAAATTATTATTATTATAATATCAATAAGATGGACCACATGGACCGCAACATCAAGCATTGGCCCCTTACGTTGTGCACATAATCGATTAAGGGGATCTGTCATTGGGGCGTGGTTCATCGACCCAGTGATTGTTTCTTGGTGTTAGTGAGGCATCATTTATTTTATCTATACTAAAAATTCATTTTTAAGTATTTTCTTCTCCTTTTTATTTTACTATGGATACACTAAGACATGAGTTCAAAATTTTCTCTTTTAAGATTTTATTGCCGAACAATCTAAGATTATGCAATTATATGTTCTTTTGGGCTCTAAGAATGAGGCTCTTATGACTCATACCTCTAAAGGTAAGCACAAAACATTGTATATAAAAAAGAAATATTCTTCTCAAGATGGTGAGTGTGTCTTAAAGCCTCCATTGAAATAAAGAAAAAATCCTCCATCTTCAATGTTTGGTGAGTATTCCTCCAAATCTAGGGAAGAAGAAGTTAAGTGAATCCTACAGTTTTTGTGGCATATTGGGGCATGTTGAATCCAAATGCTAGTTGAAACTATAAGCTTTGAATAAATCCATGAAACAACGCAAAATTTTAGTGGAAAAACCTTCTTCATGGAAAAGAGTATGCTTTATCTAATCAATATTTATATGCATGTTCAGATAGATTTTCGTCCATCACACCATATGAATCATTGTCTTGAGTTGTCTTCCACATCTCAATGTAGCATTTCACAGAGGTCAATTGGAAACTCTACAAAGTTTGATGTTTTAGGATTAGGAACTCTGCAATTAGATGATGGGTGCATCAATAATGTCCTGCTTGTTCCTAACATCTATGGCAATTTACTTTTTATTTATTATATCTATCATTTTGGTGATGGGAAAAAATAGAGTTTCCTCCAAGTGTAGTTATTGAAAAACTACAAAATCAAGACATCATTGTTTCCTCTTAAAGAGTTGATCATAGTTCTTGACTATAGAATTTTGGTTATTTTAATACTTTCTATATCCCCTTTTTTATTTAACTTTGGCATAAAAGACGTGGATATATAAACTACAAGTATTTGCAACAATTAAGCATATAGAATTTTGTGATTGGTTTTTCTAAATTTTCTTATACTAGTGGAGTTTCTCGAGGTTATGCTCTGGTAAATAACATCAATATACTTTTACTAAAGAAAAGTTGTTTTCTTATATGGAACCTCTTGAGTTGGTACATACTAATCTCATGTCATTTATGACTTGTTCATTTTCAAGGGTTAAGCATGCCCTCATGTTTATTAATGAATTCTCATGTTACTCTTGGGTGTACTTTCTTAAGTACAAGAGTGACTCATTATCTACATTTAATACATTCAAGGATTTTGTTGAGAAATAATCATTTTTTTCTATTAAGAAACTATGCACAAAAAATGGGGGAAGTATGTCAACTAGAAATTAAAATATGTTTATAGAGAACATGGAATTTACCATCTACACCTATAAGCAAAACCCCTAAGAAAAATTACATTGATGAAAGAAAAAAATAGACATGGAAAGATGGAAAACTAAATGATTTCAGTCGAAGAATATGACACATTCTTTATAAGAACTCATTTGTGTCAATTACATTTAGAAAAAATTGCCTCATATGGTAGTGTTGCATATGATTAAAGAGGAAGATTGGAGCCATGTTAATCCTAATGTCTCTACCTTTAGAGTATTTGGTAGTCTATCATGGACCTTAATTCTAGATGAAAAACACAAAGCTATGGAGAAGAGGAGACAACCATTGATATATGTTTGTTACTAAGAGGAAGGAATATAGGTTATTTGATTCTATTTCAAAAGATTTTGTGTTTAAAAGGGTTGCTCATTTTGATGGTAGTTCCCTTTCCACACTGACTCCTTCTAGTCCCGTAGATTATCATATTAACCATGGCGTGGGTCATTCTAAATTTTTTTTCTTTTGTAGAACAAGAAGATGATTAACATTTTGAAGATGAAAATAAACCAAAATAAAATCTTCCATCAACACCAAGAGAACATGAGCAATCTATACAGGATTAGCTTAACAAAGAGCATCATTTGAAGATGAGATTTTGTAAGAAAAAGAAACCTACCTAGTGTGGATACGAGCCAAACTCATTCTAATTAACCATCACCATACTGAATCACAAACCACTAGTGTCTCCTTGCCATTTCAAGTGTCTACATACCATTTCCAATGATCTAGAACAATTTATGTACTAGTGTCTCCTTCCCATTTCAACCATTTCAAATGATCTAGAACATTTTATGTTGTTGGGATACCTAAATGGGCTTCTACCATTATAAAGGAGTATTACTTTCTTGATAAAAAAAAGTACACATGGGATCTTGTTACTCTCTCTGAGGGACAAAATTTGGTTCACTCTAAATATGTCTACATAACCAAATACGTAGTAGATGACTTAGTTTATAAGCATAAGATGTATCCTATGGCCAAGGGATTTAAATATGTAGAAGGGATTGATTATTAGATGACTTCGTTTACAAGCATAAGGTGTATCCTATGGCCAAGGGATTTAAATATGTAGAAGGGTATTATTTTTGGGATAACTGTGTAGTGTGAGATCGGAAGAG
>CBVK0101782365.1:0-13956 GCA_900067695.1 Picea abies
GAAGGTTTGCAGGTATGTGAGCATATACACCAGGTCTATTACAGAGTTAAAAATCATATTTGGATAATGAAATTGATGAGGGATTTTGGTTGAGGTAGATTTTGGGTACATGGTTGAGAAAAGTAGATGATGAGTTGGCACATACATGAGGTGTATAGTTGATGATGTTGGTACATCTTGATGAGTCATATTTTTTGTGTATTTGATTCATGATTGGTACATATTTGTTGCATGGTTGATGCACTCATTGATGGTATAGGTTAAGGTATAGGTTGGTGCATGGTTGATGCACTTATTTATGGTACAGGTTGATTATAGGTTGTTTGGATAGGTTATTGTGGCAGGTTATTTGTACAGGTTTGGTGCATGGTTGATGCACTCATTGATGGTATAGGTTGGTGAATGGTTGATTCACTTGTTTATGGTACAGTTGTTACAATTTGTTTGGTGCAGGTTGATTGATACAGGTTTGCAATAGTATATCTCATATTGATAATGTGAAAGTGGTCCCATCATTCTACTTCTACATCAGGGTGGTTGGATGGGGCAAGGACATGTGGTTTTAGCCACCTTTTGGTTGTATCCAGAGAACATAGGGGGTTGTAGCCTCCTTCCTGTTGTATCCAAAGAATTGGGGAGTTAGAGCTTCCCTCAAGTTGTATCCCAAGAAACTAGGGGGTTGGAGCCTCCTTCTAGTTGAAGCTGGAAAACAAAGCAAGTTGGTGCTTCCAATGAATGTCATTCTTAAAGACATATAATAAAAAGAATTTTGTGGTTTTCTCCCTCTTTGGGTTTCCACGTAAAAAAATTGTTGTACTGTGTATGTGTATGATTGCTCATTTGTTCATTGTTTATTTACTCCACAACTATTGGATGATAATGCTACATTGATATAACCCTTGTATTTTGTGGCTAAAAAGGATTGAATTTCTCTATTACTGATGCACACCCCCTCTCAGTAATCCAACAAGTTTTTCTACCACAGTTGTTCTACCACAATTTTTTTGTCATGATTTTTTTGTCGTGGTTCTGCTACCGCGATTCTTCTGCCACGATTTTTCTGCCATGCTTTTTCTATTGCGATTTTTCTGCTGCACTTTTTCTTCCACACCTTTTTTGTTGACCTTTTTTGTTGCGGTTTTTCTATCGTGAATTTTCTCTATCATTAATACTTGCCCAAATAACATTTAACAAATGGATATTCAACATGCTCAAAGATCATACACATAAGAGACCCTTTTTCTCTTATATATACTTCTCCAAGTAGCTTCCTCTAGGGGTTATATTCTAACCAACTTATACAACTTCCTTCTTTTGGGGTTGACCCACTTCTAACCACTTCTTCCACTTACAACCACTTTATCCAGAAATAGTAAACTCTCCACTTCTAGTTGCAACTAATTTATTTTTAATTTTTTTCTTGTTGCAACCACTTAACCCATGACTAACCACTTTGATTGATCAACTTCTTCTAGGAGCTTCTAGAATAATTTGACTGTTTTTACCTTCTATGGGATTCTAGATAGCTCATGAGGGTTCTCAAACTTCACATGGCCATAACTCTCTAACCATGAGGACTTATGTGGTTTCCACATATCACCGGAAACAGAATGATATATATTATCCATCTGGAATAGTTTCTCCTACAAATTCATTGATCTTCATTACATTATTCCTCAATAAAACTTGGGTTCCCTAACCACACTATTGGGTTACTCAAGCACCTAACCATTTGGAATTCACAAAGCATCTTCCCATGAGGGATTTAACCATAAGGTGGCCACTTTGAGAACTTTATCCAATAACATCTTTCCATGAGGGATTTCATCATAAGAGGACCACTTTGGATTTTATCCATTTTTTTCTTCCTATCAACCATGACATGGAATCAATGATAGAACTCCATTTAATATTGACACATCATTATGAAACAAATTGAAATAAACCCTTTGAAGACAATTACATCAATGACCATATAACAAATAATCAATATATTAATGACACAAACACATCACTATGAAAATACTTGACATAAACCCTTTGAAATCAATCCTTTGACATCAATGACAACATAGTACAATAGGGGAATTCCCACCTTGTTTGAACAAAAAAAATAAAATCTAGCCTACTTTGTACTGATCTTCCATCCCCTCTCCCTTCGACAGATGACTCCCAAATCTCCTCAAAGTCCATGTTTTCTAAATTTCTACAGAATGTCATCATCACCAAAATAAACTATGATGTATTGCTTCTATACATATGCTCCTAACCTAACACATCAAGGGGCATCTATTATCATTGGAAAAATGGCTCACTACAAATACAAACAATGGATGAAGAAACAAATAACACAAACACAACATACTGCAAATATTCATGGAAGGATTACACTCAGTTTGGCAAGACAATCATAAAACTATATAAAAATGGTTCTATAAATTCATGCATATTCATCCAAAGTAGCATGCACACATCTATGCAGCCTAAAATAGTGTATGATGCACATTGTATGCATAGTATGCAACTAACAATCAAAAGACCCATGCGGATGCAGAAATGGTGCATTGGTGAGTTTGGTCAGGCCTCAACCACTTTTGGGATGAAGGGGATTTACCCCATACCCAAAATCACTCAATAATTTCACCTTAGGATCAATGAAATGGATGGGAGGTACCTCCAAGGGCCTCCCGTTCACATTTGGAACCAATTAAGAAACATATTTTCATCCTCCTATAAATAAAGGGTCATTGTATGCAAAAATGAAGAAGCATTTGAGTATTTTTATGCTACTCATTTTTATCTTTGGGAAGCCATGTTTCTCTTAGAAACATTTTGGCATCCATAATGAGTGTTAGGAATCTCTCCTCTTGAGTAGTCCATCACTCTTTTCTTCACCATTTTCCTTTTTTAGACATTGATAGTAGAAAGAATAATTTGTACTTGGGGACTCAACAGCCTTACCAAGGAGGAAGAGGGGACTCATAAGTTCCCATATTTCATCAAGGAGTATCAATTCAAATATCATTTTACTTGGTATATCTCTCTTGTGTTTTATTTGTGTATTCATTTCAAGTTAATGTTTTCTTAGTTTAGATTTATTTCATTGTTTTTTATTTCTTGTTTCTTTATGTTAGTTGATCCACTAACCAACTAAGTCTATGTTATACTTTATGTATAGCCTAACTATATAGTTAAGTGACCTCCTTTTCCTCACCCCTTGTGCCAAAAGGAACCCAACAATCCCATAATAGGGATAATATCCCATTGAGAGAAATACATTTGTAGATAAACCTGGAAAATTTTTATTTACTGTACAACCCAGATATAGCATTCGTTTCAAGGTGTACACACATTTCCTTAAGAAAAACCACATATGTTTGTCTGTATCCACTAAAACCCCCATACTTTACCTCAATGACTGAACCGAAAAATTTGTACGACTTGATCCTTTCCTATGAATTTGCTATACTAAAACCCACTTGTGGTTTCCTCTATTCTCTCTTCTCCTTGACCTAATATCTATATGGAAGTCCTTCTCCACCTATACAATATCTCCTTGAAACATAGTCCTTCATGATCCAACACTCTCAGAAAAATTATGTATTTACTTTTTATCAATGTGTCAAGTATATTCTCCTTCACCCTATCCTTGATTTTATAATCCTGATTTATAACCTAACCCTAATCTCCAAAGTGATTGATGTTGATATTATTTCTCACCTCACTTGAGATAAATGGATAATATTAAATCTTAATTGCTTTTATTATTTCCTTAAATAAATCAATTAATTAATAGAATAACTTTACTTTAATAATTCCTTTAATTAATGCATAGTATCAAGGTAGAAGGATTTGTGTTGGGAAGGATGTTTTGGGGATGGAACTGTGAGAAAATACGAGGTATAGGGAAAAGGTGAATGAAGGGAAAAGGTAGGAGAAGAACGAGAAGAATAAGAAGATAAATAATATCAAGAAGATCAAGAAATAAGAGAGAGGAAATAGGATAACACGGGGAAAAAGAAAGAATAGCGAGCACGAAACCTAGGAAAACCAGTCGAGCATAAGCTATATCTAGTGCATAATGCGTTGTCACCAGCTGAGCATGAGTTTTATCCAACTCACAATTAGGTGTCTAAAGGCCCTGATCATAATGTATAGATATGCAATGGGGGTTGGATAAAATGAAGAGAGACACATAGAGAGAGAGAAGTATGGTGAGAGTTCAGAGTGCAGAGAATTGTAAAGAAGCTAAAGATATGAGGAGAATTGAAAGATAAGAATCCATTGTAGAACAGAGTGCAAAAAAGACACTTAAATATATTAAAGAAGCCTATATTTTGTGGACGTAACCCAAAGTTGGGTGAACCATGGTAAACCTGTGTAGAATTGTATGCTTGATGTTAATTCATGGCCCTAATGTGAATGTATGATTATCTTTAATGTTGTTGATAATATAGTAGTGTGTAGTAACCATGACTGTATATTTAACCACTAAATAGCATTAATATATGTATATGTGTATGTATAGCTAAGTAATGATTCTAGGGTAGAAAGGATCTAGTGCGGGAGAGGATCATGTAGGTATGACAGAGTGGGTTTCCAATATTTCCCTTACCACTACAAAATATTGGTTACTGGAGTTCCCATAAATATACCTTAGGTGAGACTTCACCTGCATGTAGGTGATGCCGAAAGGGTTGGTGTATGTGTGGTTTTGTTGGACTAAGTAACCTGAACCTAGGGTCTTGAACCTACTTGTGCACGCGCCAACACTTTGGATGATTTCCACATGTCTGGACACTTAGACCTATGCAGAAATACTTGTTCGCTGCTACCAAGAATCAATAGATTTATCCTCAACATGAAACCCATAATTTCAATGGCCCTATATTCTCCTGTTCTACTTTTTCTTTTTTGGGTTTTGCTCACCTATTCCCACTTTTAGTGGGATAGTTTTGATAATGCATTCTTTTCGTGGGGTAGATGGACTGGGAACGCTTTCCTGGAGCCTTGTACCAAGATGAATTAAATCCCTTCTTCTTAAATCCAATCATATCCTTCATTTTCCAATCCTTGTGAGGCTCCTAGTTATGCTTTGATTTATCATAAGAACATTTGGCCTTTAATATGGTATCATTGAGTGCCTTGGGCTCATCAAATTAAATCTTGCCCTGAAAAAATTGTGGCATCCTACTGAGAAAGAATTGTATCTTTACCTTCTCATCCTTTATGTATGGAAAATACCTCAATTTTTCTATGAACCTTTTGACATAAGCATTCATAATGAGTTTCCCCAACTTTTGTTCATGGAACTCTCTAATCTTGGCATCAAAATATATCTCTTAAAAATATGCTTTCTTGAAGTAATTTTCAAATCGTTTCTAGGTCAGACTCTTTTCAAAGATTCCCTTCACACTCTTAAGGTATTCCCAACATATGGAATCCCCTCCAATTAATTTTAAGGTGGCTATTATTTTATTTTCATTTCATAAGTAGTTATGTACTCAAAAACATCTCTTTAATCACAGAAGCCATACTTCAACTTTCTCACCTTTCTTGATTTATCCATCAAATGTGGGTGGATTTTCCCTCTTGAATTATTCATATAGTGAACTCCTGGAGTGTTTCATCCTCTTTTTCTTCTAAGTTCCTAATCTAGTCTCATTCTTGGATGACCCTTCAGTATTAGTGGTCTTCTCACTGAAGGAATCTTTAGAAAATTCCTTATTAGACTTTATTTCCTTAGAATCCCTATGCCACTTCTTCAAGGAAACTTCCCTTTTGTTGTTGGAAGTTGGTCCATGTTTTTTGATCTCTGAAGAAATTTTCTTATTTTTATCTTGTTGTTTTCCTACATTGGTGGAAGCTATGCTTTGTTTCAATTTCCTCTGTATTCAGAAAAACTCTATAGGAGTACTACATTTAGCTCTATCCTATTTGCTTAGAATCTAATGAGCTTCTCATTATCAGTCCTATAGCTTCAAATATCAACCTTCAAGATCTTCACTATCTCTGCCAAATCTGGAGGAGTTTCTATGGCCCTCCTCTCACTATGTATTGTTCTGATATCATTTTCTTCTCTTCACTATTGAAACAACAAGCCATTTTTATCTCATAACATGGAATTAAAACATATTAAATTACTTGACCTTGATAAGGCTTTCATATTCCCAATACTAGGATTTTGTTATCACTTTCATTCACACTCAAAACCCATAGTTAGCATGCATCATATACACTATTAATATTAATAAACATGGATGGAACTTTTCTCATTATTTATTTCAAGTAAAGATAGGTGAAACAAAGTAAAAATGAATTATAAAACAAAATTGCAGACTTCTTGTTCATGTGTCATATTGATGACCTGTCATCACCGTGGCCTAGTTCTTCACTCACATAGCCTAAGTTCTATAACATGTTATGGTATTAGTCTATAACACACCCAACCCCCTAAGCTTCTTTATGATGGTGGGATGTTAAAATTTTATCTTCTTAACCATGAATATAACTCTATTTTTTAGATCAGAGATCAATTCTTCTCGTCAAGTGATTTCCATTGAATGTAACCATGCTCATATATGATATATGGATAAAACGATATGGACTCTTAAATTTCCTTAAGAATTACTCATAGGTGACATCATCATATCCACATGACATCCCATTGGACCTACTCGCCTCATCTAGCTGATAGACCTTCTCTCTCACACTGTCGAAGGGAATCAACCCCATATTTATTTCTAATGATGTTGTATCAGGGTTCTCACCATCGATCTCACATCAAGCTTCAACTTTCCTGAAATCTAAATCCTGTAAGGCTATCAGATTCACCTATTTGGAAAATATCTGTTAGGATTTCAAGATAACACCCTTAATATTTTTTCTAAAGTCCAATATATGTAATCCTATCAGTATTTTTCCATCAGGATCATCCCTTCAAAAAAACATCCCAAATGAGTCCTTACCAAAATGGTCTTCCCACAAGTGATCTCACAAGTGTGATTTTTTGAAAATATGACTTCTGATGACAGAAAACCACCTGTTTCTTATCCATAGGCTATCATGATCCCCTCTTTGAAATTTCAAGTTACTACAATACTACCTAATGAGTCTTTCCAGAACAACATGTTCATCCACTAGATCATATGGTGGCAGATTCACACCGATTGATGATCTATATCTTAGCAGGTTTTTAATATGTAGGATCCTTTGATGGGATCACCTGATTTTGATATATCTAAAAGTTGATGTATGTATGATCTAACATACCATATCCATTTTAGGATAAAATTTTCATGTTAGTTAATTGGTTCATAACTTTTAGGCTCATTTGCAAAGACAAGTTACTACGAGACTCCTCGAATCAGTCTTTTCAAAAACATTTTCCCAAAATATCTGACAACTGAGATCAACCATGATTAATGATTCTTTTTCTTTTCAGACTTAGAATTTATCGACTGATAATAAACCCATCCCTTCACCCTAAATTCACCATGAATTGGCACCTGTCCTTTCCATCTAGCATCTTCCTTTCCACTTCATAGGCTTAAGCTTCCACTACATCACGGTTCTATATGGTATAGGTTTAATCACATCAAGGGCTATCTGGAATCCAAATTTTCACTCCAAATTCCTTTAAAAGGATTTCTTAGATCCCAACCTATATCTACAAAATAGTTAAAGGTTATTATAGATTTGAGTTACCACATCAAGTTTTCACCCTCACAGTTCCACCATAAAGTTACATTACATGATATACAGTAAGAGGGATTCGATGGTTCAAATACCCTACAAACAAATTTTCTAAGGTCACATAGCATGAACTTGAAATATGAGACTTTCCATTGCCAACTCTTGAGTTGTAGAAATTCATGGAAAGACAACAATTCCCCCAAGTGAATAAACTCTTCACACAGATCATGCCATTCTCAGAGATTTGGTCATGAATTTATAAGCCATCACCCTAAGCATTCAAAAGAGAATAATCCAACATGAAAATTTACCTATCATATATGGAATTACACAATAATGCATTCCATTTCTTTTTCTCAAGAATTTATATGAATTTATGAATTACAAACATGCACATTTATTCAAACCTTAAGATATACAAAGTATAAATTTGAAGCTAGTATGTTCATAAAATTGCTAGCCAATCCAATTGACTGAGGGTGAGAAATTTTACACCCAACCAAAGGCTCTATTGCACTATGCTCTCTATAATAGCCCCCCCATTCCAGACCATGATACCACCAAGAAAAATTAAGTTTCTTTAGTAAAATTGGGGTTGGGTGTGAAGGCCACTCTCCTTCACTGGAAGTCAATAGTAGGAATCCTTAGCACCCACCAAGACAAGGCCACCATGAAATTTCCAGATGCCTTCCCAACTATATTTCCTATTCACAAGAGAGTCCTTTCACTGCTACAAAGTCCCTCAACACCCTCCCCTTACTAATCTTGGTTCTTGTCAAGCAATCATCAACTTGCAACCCTCTATCGTCAGGTAGCATTCAATATTTTCCTTCTTGAATCTCATAGCAAGGTCTTGAATGCACTTTCTTTCTTTGATTCTTTACATAGTTGCAATACTAATTGTATGATACCACTTGATATTAGTTCTTTCCTAGGAAAACATTCATCCTACCCATGATCATTCCTTTGCATACCTTTTCCCTCCTTCTTTCTATGATTTCTCTTATTTTCTTGCTAGACTGTTTTTTTTCTCTCCAATCCCTTGCTAGTTTATCTTCCTTCTCCACAAGGTCCACAATTCCTCTTTCTTCTATGAGAGGATTTCATGTTCAATCATGGAGGACAAGGTGGTACTAGTTGAACCCAAATCTTCATGCCTCATTCATGGAGGATGGTTGGTTTCCTAACTACCAACTCCCTACATAACTAATTTTTTAAAAAGGACAAAGAGGGAAATATATTCAAAATATGACTTTTCGAAAAATGGTCTCTAAGGATTTTAGGCAAGGTAAATTCCTTCACTAGTTCCCACTCATGGTATCATTGTCAGTATCGGTGCTCCACCCTTCATTCGATTGTTCATAATATTTCATTAACAATACACACACACATTGTTTCAAAATGTCCATTCTAGCCTTGTAATGGACAATTATCCTTGCAACACTCATGGTGATAGTAAGTCATAATTATAATTACATACTGAGGAAAACATGGTTTTACACCTACCTTGTTAACCACCATGGTATTATTTGATGCCACATCATCCCCCATTATTCATATGTACATGGATAGACATGTGTGTATTTTCAATAAAATTCTAGAGGGTCCAAACTTGATCACTAATTGAGGGTTGAGGAAGTAAAATCCCTAACCCTAGATGACTATCATGCTATGTTAAATATCAGGCCAATAGGAGGAGAAAGGGTTACATTATTTTGTATTGTACTTATTTCATAGTTGAGCATAGCATCTAAGGAGTAGTATTTGAGAGACAAATAGACGAGGTAGGATATTTTGTAACAGTTGTTTAGGCCACAATGTCAAAGGCAAATCCATAGTGGGCTTGCCCCTTTCTTTCTAATTTCTATTCATAACTAAAGAAAATAGAGAAGTGTATAGGCCTCACCTTCTAGATGGGTTTTCTCCTATATTGGGTTTCTCGAGATACATATTGTGTTCAATTGTGTGGATGGTGTGTATATGTTTTCCTATTCTTTCATTTCCGTGTTCAATGATTTTCATGAGTCTGAGCAATAAGATAGTATTAACTAAATTGCATAATCAGAGATTTCATAATAGTGTAATATTTGTTGTGACAAATTATTTCAGTGGAATATTCACGATAGTTTACAATCACCTTTACACTTGAACCATTCTAAAAGGTCTAAAGCCATTTTTGTTAGCTTGGAATGATTCAAATATAAAAGGCACACGGTACACAAAGAAGGAACTTTTGTGTTTGTTTCTAGTTGTCCTCTATTGAGTATTTTTCATCGAGTCTTTTGGATAAAGAATCCCTAGAATATATCATTCAAGAATGTTGGAATTTGTTGGTGATATCAAGGGCTATTGAGAAGTGAGTGGAGGATTCGACAAGTTTACATATTCAATTGTGGAATGGAAGAGGAGTGTGTTGTTAAAGAGGGGTAACTATAAAGTGAATCAATCAATTATACCAATAGGTTAGTGTGAATAAGGTGTTTTAAGAACATGGGCATGATGGATCTCTACAATAGATGTGTTAGGGTGTCTTCTTGGGTGAATGTAGTTCTCTAGTTAGGGACTGCATATGCTATTGGTGCATGGAGTTTCTATGGGATTCATTGGTGGAGAGGTGCATTGATATTGTTCCTCAATAACTAGCATTGGGGTAGGTAAATGTTTATCATCAACTAGTGGCAAAGATGAAGTATGCTTCCAAGGGATTTCCATTCATAATATGCGAGGAATATGGGGAGATCAATTTTATGATGATTTTTAGGTTCTCAAGGATGTGCTATGTAGAAATAGGGATAGGGATAAATGGAGTATCTAATCATGGATATCACTTATTTTTCTTCTAGGATTGTCCACATTCATAACCCAAGGACGTTATAGGCTATGTAGATGTGGATCTCAATTTTTCAGTAGGACAAGGTATGCCACATTACTTAGATTAAATGAGAACATGAAACTCAAGGGGATATTTAGGATTCTTATTTATGGAATCTTACCAATGATGACTCTCAATATCACTATATGAAGGTGACATGACAATGGTCACTATATGAAGGTGACATGATAATGGTTTTTGCATTATTTCATGGAGGGATATAGATGGAGTATTGCAATGTTTTAACAACCAAGGGGAATGATGAGCTTTATAAGAACAAACATTGTCTTTCAAAATTTTGGTTGAGAGAAATACTTCGATCCACATTGACGTCACTTAAACACTTCTTTATACTAATATTTATGCTTTCATGGCGTATGGCACACACTATTAAAAAGAAAATCCTACATCTTATGTAATCCATAATCCTTGCGGAAATTTATCTTGTAGAGTGAACTAGTCTCCTTTTATAGATGCATGAGTATGGAACATTGTATTAATGTAATAATGTGTGATCTCATGATACACGCCAAAAATTGCGATATACTTCATTAGCTTCATATATGATCCAAGGGCACCAATGACCATCACAATATAGCAATTCTCTCTTTAATACAAATGATATCTTTCTACAATGATGACATATATATCAAGTGGTGTGACTAGGGTATGGACTGTCAATGGAAGATAAAGAAGGATTATTGATTATGACAAGGAATTACTACCTATTCAATCGATGCATGAGCCTTGTAATGTTGTTTATGTATAAAAGGTGTGCATCAAAACAATGAGCATGATTGTCATATTAAGACCATATATGGGACAAACCTATCATGATATATTCGAATAATTGACATTGAAGAAAAAAATGAGCAATGTGGACCCAATTTGAAATGGTTATTTATAATCTATGGAACTATATGCTCCATGGACAAGTTTATCAAGGGTAAACTTTAATTACATGATTTATACCTCATTATAGATAGAAAAAAGAATGCTTCTTCAATCCATCCATGAATATATGGTAAGTCAGGGAATACACAACCATGGAGAAATATATATCACCTTTATTCATCATTGTTAGGGAAACGATGCATCGTTGTATTAGCTCATTAAACTAAAATATTTTTCTCCCCTTTAATTTACTCTTCTCACGATCCTATAAATTGTTATCAAATTTCATAGCAAGGATCATAGTGCTCTCCATCACTATGATGGTTATAGTGGAAGGAATGTTAAGAATGTATTGCATAAATTCTAAGGTGGTACAAATGTAGCACTCTATGAGATCCCAAGTGTTAAGTTCAAAGGTGTGGACAATGGTCTAACAATTCAAAGGTGTGGACAATGGTCTAACAAATATATTGATCAACTCTATAAACAAGAAGAATGACATCACAAGTAGGGTTATTAAATTCCATGGAAAAACTTTTGAACCACATGATTGGCTTCCAACATTCTCAAAATTCTTTATTTGTACTATATCAAGGAATCAGTGCTACACTTTAATAAGTGTGGATGTCAAAGTTGCATTTCCTTCTTAGAAAAATGCTTTTCTAGGGATAGGGTGATAGATGTGAGCTCAATAATTATGAGTTGTCATAGTGTAAGTTTAAATATAAACTTATAAAGAAGGAAAGAAGATTGACGAAAATGAATTAGTGCACTAATCAAGAAAGCAAGTGATGGAGAGGGAAAGGTCTAATCCTCCTTTACAATGGAAATGAGGCCTTTGAAAAAAATAAATTGCAATCTTTTAATTCTATATGAAAATTTTCCATACTTTACTATATTAAAAAACAATCATTCATGAAGCATGTAAGCTTATCATGCTAATTATTGCTAATTATAGTCGTTATGGTAAATCTAGATAATGAGCATAAATTTAATTCTATTATAGTGTGCAAATAATTAGGTCTAAAAGTTCTTGTCTCAACAACTACAGAATAATCTAAGTTTTCAAAATCACATACCTTGTCTAATGTAATAGTAGATTAGTTTAAATCCATTTCAATGCACCAACATTCACTAATCAAAGCTTAATGATGAATGTGATGGTGGAAAGAGTATGAATATATGTAATGTCCCCTTCCAATTGATGGAGGATGACTCAATAGCGTATATGACTCCTATAGGATATAGTCATTAAGAGAAAAGGGATTCAAGGAAGTTTATTTGGTGTCACTGGGTTAAAATAATAACAAATCCTACAAATGACATTAAATAAAATAAATAATTATACTTAATTGGAATTGGAGGGAAAATAAAGTAAGGGTTTGATTTGGACAGAAAGGGGAAAGATATAGAAGTTCCAAAGAGAGGATAAATAGAGGGGTGTTGAGTCTTAGTATTGACACTTGTATTACCCTATATTATCTATGTCAGTCAATTTTACCTATGATATGTGTATCTAATTGACTGTTTCATCCGTAAATACAATTAATGACCTTCATCATGTGCATAGAGAGGTAACTTATGGTTAAGGCATGATTTGTTTAATTTTATTGAGTTAATTCAATTAAATTATTGATTATGTATGATCCTAATCACTTTGACTCTTAAGCAGCATGATCCGGTACTCAGTCTATTCCAGTACCAAGGCTCCACCTATTCTGGTACCAGCCTGTGCTAATCTGGTACTAGAAATAATTCAAAATTTTGGAAAGACTCTAAACGAAAATCGGGTACATGGGTTTTTTCTAGAATGATGTTTTCATGTGGAAATGTGTGGCATAATTCACCCATATCACACGTGTGGACCTCCAACTCAAGGGGAATGATTCTGCCAAAATTAGCAACAAAATTCAAACTGCCAACTTGCACCTCGATTTCCATGCACATGGGAGCATATCATTCAAAACAGAAAAATGGGTTTTTAGGAATATCATCTAGCTATAGAACCCAGAAACGGTTTTCAACATTTCAAATTGGTTGGAAATATATGGATGGATCCATAACTTGAATCTGCCCAAATTGCAATAAAACCCAGATTTTTGAGGATTTTATCTAAAATTGTAAATTTGAAATCTAAGCATTGGGATTCAATCCCATCCACTTCTAAATGATTATTCATGTATAAATAAGCCTCATATGTTCATGAGAAAGAGCCATTATTTTCATGAATGTTTTGTAAAGGAGAGATTTATTCTTGTGAGAAAGCTTTGAGTTGCTAGCCATGTAAAAACAGAGTTTTTGATCTCAATGAAGAATTGATTGTTGCTGAATCATTGGACACCATATCCATTTGATATAAGTATTTTTAGCAGCACTAACCTCCTAGGAAGGGCCATTCAGAGTGGTAAGTGTTGCTATATTTTATTTTCTTTGTATATTAACATTACGTTTAGTTTCTTTTCTTCTTGCATTATTGTTTAGTTTGAAAGTCATAT
>CBVK0101782370.1:0-10780 GCA_900067695.1 Picea abies
TCTTTAGAGGTGACATGTCCAGTAAATGCTCCTATAGTCTATCTCTGTATAAGAAATAGTAGGTTCTCACATTTCCAGAGGTCACATTGGAGTGTATAACTCACATTTTAAATTATGGAAAATGGATACCTTGCACCCTTAATCAAGTACCTTCCATTTTCAGATCAATAACATAGCTGGTTACAGATTTGCGTGATGGTAGGGTGACCGAATACGTATTAAGGTTAGGTAATATGTATGGTTATAGTGATGGTAATACAATGCTTGATTGATATTAGAGTAGCGTGGCAATATAATTGGAGTATAATGCTAGTGTTATATAACATAGAGAAAAGGTTATGGACATTGATTGCGAGGTTTTAACCTGAATTGTAATCTAACCGAATATAAGGTAAAGAATGATATGTTATTGTGAAAAGTAAATGCCATGAATGTGAGGAAGTATGATTGAATTATTAATACATTATGTTCGGGTAAATGTCATGTAAGACAAAGTTAGTGTCAAGTTACGTCAGCAGGGTATTGCAATGTCACTACATTATAATGAGTGTAAGGTACTGCTACTTTAACAAATCATCTTATGTCGGAAGGTATGGATCTTAATGTGATGAATCGAAAGTGTAATCTAATGCAATATATTGGAATGTTAAGGTCTTAATCATTCATAAAGGAACTTGCAGCTTAGATGGTTAAATTGCAAAGTCCTTATATTACCTTGGTAATGATGCTAACCCTCATGGGACTATTGATATATAAATTTACCATATGGCGTCAAATGATTTTGGGATAATCGTTAATATTTGAGTCATGGTGAAGGATTAAGGGTTACCTATTGCGTTAAGATACATCTACATCCATTCATTATATTTATGATTACCCCTGAGGACTTTTTATCTTGTTAGATGTTGAACCAGTCAAAGTTTCAGTCTGGTACTATAGGGGTCCCTGGTATGCGTTTTAGAGGGTACCTTGTTGATGACTATGATTTAGAGTTGCGCAAGGGAATGATTTAAGAATCTGTTAGCTGATAGTCCCTGGTTAATTTAAGTTGTGTTGGGTTGTAAAATCCTTGTGTCTTCTGGTTGTGATTGTCGTGTTTTCTTCTCGACTATCGTTGGGTGGCGACGTAGAGTCCAGTGAGCCTGTTTCCCCTCCTCCACGCGTGCACACACCTTTAAAAAACAAAAAAAAAATTTGCACCTGTTGTCCTAGTTGTTGTCGTAACAAAGAGGGTTATTACAGGTTGATACTCAGCAGACCATTCATCTGGTACTGTAAGCTTGCTGAATCCAAGAGTAAGGGGTGTAACATTTTTTGGAAAAACCACCACGCTTTCGGAAGTAGCGCACTGAAGAAGTATAGGATTGAGGGCATGCATAGTAGTAGAGACAAAGCGAAGACAAGTTGTTGTATGTAGTTGTGCAATTTCAGAAGATTCAGCCATATTGAATCTGGAAAAATGGACATATGCCTGGAGAAGGGAAGAAATGTAGGGGTCTGTGAGAGAGACTTGAAAACAGGGTAATGCAGACGACCAAATGGGGACATTATGTAGAGGGGCTTTAAAACCTGAGATTAATGCATCTGCAAACTAGTTATGATGAGAGTTGATAATACAACTGAGCACAGAGGTATTTAAACTAGGGCAGACTAACGGATTTATACCGAATTGGATGAGACCAAGATGAACATATTTATATCCATGTTCTAATCCCCAATCAATGTCAGATTGCTAGATTAAAGGGATTTGGTATACACTCTATCCGAGAGAAAGAGGAACGTTATGGGAACAATAATGAAACAATGTAGATGCACAAAACTTGAACATAGGGAGATCATATATTTTAGAAGGTTCTATTTCTAGCATGCACCAGTTGACATTAGGCTCATATTCTTGAGTTATGAGTCTGGTATTATACAGAGACTTGGGTGATGTAGAATTACTAAGAAAATATTTATACCATGAACTGGGTTTATATTTGACATCAGCCGATATATCATATGTAGATTGGTCTTTTTGTGAATCCATATTAAACTACTGCAACTTTTAGCAAAATACTACAATTGAAGGCAAGTAAATATAATAGATGGTAAGATCTTGATTACTATGGGAAAAGGATACTTCGTACCACTCCACACCTTCCTTAGGCTTCAATGGCTGACCTTCTGTCCTACAGCAACAGCTGGAGACCACAGTCAAGAGATCACTTCATCCATTACTAAGCATTTACACATCTCTCAATCTATATTTTCTGAACACAAGGCTCATTCAAAGAAGAATTCACTCAGGACAATCTCTTGTATTGATAAACAATATTTTACATTGGCTGGCTTTGATACCAATTTTATAGAGTAGGATCTTTACAGACTCAGATCTTGCTAAGATCTATGATAGAATACATATACAAGCGAGATCAATGTTTTTCGTTCACAAGTTCCCAAAGGTGAGTGAAGAGGATACACACTTCTCTTAGACACAAATACTTAGACTAACACAGAAACTTAGACTCTCTTCATCCCGTTGATCAAAATGACATCATAGGAGGCTTATTTATATTAAAATTACAAGGTTGTCGGTAGACAGAAACTGGCAACTGCTTGTTAAAGGTAAGATTCCTTCAAATGGATGGGGCAACTGTGGACTATAGTTGTTATCTCGTCCCTTAGAGGCTCGACCATATGGGGACCCATCACATATTTTACGGAAGACACAAGATATGACACTACTAGCATATGATAGATACAAAGTGGAGTTCTACAGGAACCCATAGAACTGACTGGACAAGACTGTCATCCCATTAGACATGAAATCAAATTATTACAATATGACTCAAGGCCCATCATGCTTCCATCCAGTTGTTGATATTATGCTCTTCTACAGAATCAAATGAGTCACCACTATCATAATTATAGTGATTGTTGAGAGGAGATCCGTGAATGTTGGAAAAGGGAGGCAGTCCACTAAAGCATCTATAGAAAGGTGATCCTTGCATGGCTGGAATGAGGTCATCTTAAGGTACATGTAGACCAATCAGGAAGATGTAGTCTTGGAAGATTTTGTATCTTCTATTTGATTATTTGAACAACTGCCGTCATTTTGTGGTTCCAAGGCATCATCTTACTCAATTTTTTTTGTAGGATTCTCACATCCTTTGCTTGGTTCTCATAAAACTGTCTGATATAGTTTAAACAGCCTAGGAATCTCTGTAGTTGATTTTGGTCTAGGATCTCTTCTGGAAACTCAGAAATATTTTTAAGCACATGATCTTGCAACTCAACTGCTCCTTTATAAAGTATCAATCCTAGATACTCTATTTTAGTCTGAGTCAAACAAAGCTTAGACTTACTTAAAACCAAACCCTGTTTGAACAGGAGATTCTAAACAATCCTAATATGGTGTACATGCGATCTGCTATCAATAGAACATACAAGAAGATCATCAATATATACAATAACAAATGTCAAATTCTTAAAGATATCATCCATTCTTTTTTGAAACTTAGAGGGTGCATTCTTCAATCCAAATGACATGACTCTCCATTGGTACTGACCATTAGGTACAACAAAGGTTGTCTTGTACCTGTCTTTTGGAACAATGCCAATTTGCCAGAAACCGATTTTTAAACCAAATTTGCTAAACACATTGCATTTTCTAATCTTTACAAATAACAACTCCTTGGATCGCAAAGGGAACCTGATAGGCAGTAAATCTTCATTCAAAGCTATGTAATTAATTACCATTCTAGGTTTTCCTCGCTTTTGTTCACTATGCTTGTTTACATAGAAAGCATGACAAGCCCACGGGCTTCTACTGGTTTCTATTAATTTTCTATCCAAGAGTTCATATATCTCCTTTTGACAATATTCATATTCTATGGGAGACATATGATTGGCATAAGCCTTTTGAGGCTTGGAAATATAATCTTCTTTGTATGGAAGACTGACATAGTATTGTTCTCTTGGCCAAAAAGAATTAGGGTGTTCTGATGTGCAATCCTTCTCTATTTTATCCTTCACATCCTTAATAATCTCAAGACCATGTTTCTCAGCATGATTTATTATTTTCTGGATCTTGATTAGGCTTTCAGCAGATTTCTCAATGTCTTGGAGAGTTTGCTTGACTTCAATCCTTGTTTCAAAAGAAGACTTACTGGGTACTTTTATGGATTTACCCAAAATAGTAACCTGTACAAAATCTCTACCTATAACAAAAGGTAAACATTTATTTACAAAGTCTTGTCCAAACAAAATATCTGCACATGTATCACAGCAATGGAGATTGACCATTACTTTGGCTCCTTGAATTATTATTGGAAAGTCTGGGGCAATAGACTTAATCTTTATTTCAGTCTTATTGACTGCCCTAAAAGCAATGTCAATGGGTTGTCAATAGTAATATGTTATAGCTCCATATTTAGCACAAGAGTTCATGGATCCTGTGTCTAGCTGTGCATCTAGAGTATATTGCAGATATCCCTGAACTTTTATATCTACAGAAATTACCAATCTATCATCAAGTCCATTCATTTGTTTGCACTCACTGGCTTCAATTTATGTATCCTGATGGAACATTTCTCATTCCCATTGTTCATCTCTTTTATTCTTGAGAAATCTCAATTCTTCTCTTTGCATCTTCAAGCTTTTCCATAGTTCTTTTATCAATGCTTCCTTTTCTCTTATGGATTCTTCTAGATGGAATATGGTGTTGTCTAAAGAATCTTCTGCTAGATTTTCTTCTTCAATTATTTCTTTCATTGGTTTGGAAAATATAACTTGGTTTGTTTCTCTGCTAGCTTGAGGCTGGGGTGAAATAAACTCTGAGTCTTTGTGAGTGTATTTCTGTATATTCACCACGCTTGGCGGCTAAAGCTTGGCAATTTGATCAGAGAGGAAAGACATATGAGCATGATAGTGTTTAGAAATATGGAAGTGTCTAGGTGTTAAAGTGGACAATTTTTGTTGAAGTGAAGACCTCTGTTGAAGAAGAGAAGAGAGGTCTGATGTGGGGGACATCATTTTGATGTCAAGAAAATTTAGATTTTCAGTAATCTATGATGTGTCAGAATCACTTTGAGCATTAGATTCAGCATAATCAGACTCATCAGTATAGTCAGTGAGTGAAAGATATTCACCATCTGAACGGTCAAAAACCATTTCCCAGTCAGGAGGATCATAACCTGTCTAGAATAGATCCATGATCTTGGATTGGAATTTGGTCTTTGTCCGCAGAGGACACTGAGAAGCCTAGTGGATAGGATTTTTACAGATAAAGCAAGATGAGGTCCTTGCTTTGAAATTTTTAGGCTGGCGTTTAAAATAGGCTTTTCTGGGTTTGTGATTGCTTTTAGTAAAAGGTTGGGGAGTCTTTTTATGAAAACTTCTAGATTTTGATCTACATTTGAAGCAACCACAATCGTTTTTACAAGAGTCCTTTTTGGACTTTTTTGTTGACAACCAAAGTGATAAGTCTCAGCGAATGTATCACAGATACTTGAGTCAAAGCCTAACTACTTTTTAACAGACTTGTTAGTCTTCCTTCTAATACATTCTTTTTGTAGGGCTATGACAATATGTTCATGCAATCCTGCTAGAGAGAGTTCTTCTAACCCAATTCCTAAGGTATCTAGTCTTTCTTTAACAAGATTAGGAATCTTTCCTGGCGTTGCTGACAAATATTTTTTGAGGTAAGCAACATTGTTAGGATCAGGGAACCTATATAAAAGGTCTTGCATGGTGCATGAGAATTCAGGTAGTTGAGAGACATGGAAGAGATGTTGATTCATATATAGATTTGCATAATGATCATAATCTATTTTAGAACTACCATAAAATTCATGCATGACTGCTTTGATAAGCTCTTCAATGGGGGTATCATGGTTCATAATTGTAAGCTTATAATTCTCATTGACTCTATCCCACCAGAGTCCTAGATTACCAGTGAATCCCCAAGTTAGTCTAAGGGATAACTCATTCCAGGCTACTCTATTTTTGAAAATCATCTTTTGGGTTTTAGCCGAGGCTTGCCATTTTTGGAAAATCATCATCATCTCATTACAAGATCTGCAATTTATGTTTGTAATTGGTGATGATTCTATGTTTTCTCTACTAAATGAGGAATGTTCAGTTGAGTTAGCTAGATCAAATTGGACATTCCTACTGGAACCATATTTGGCATTGCACCATTTTTCCGAAGCAGACTGGAAAGGATTTCCTCCTGCATCGTCATCTGTTGAACATGATGCATTAGAATTTGAGCTTTCAGCTTCATCCATTCCTTTGATATCCAAAGTAGGAATAGTATTGTTTGGTTGGGAAGAAAAGACGTCTCCTTCTAAAGAAGATGCTTGTGATTTTACTAATGCAAGCTTTTCTGAGGCTAGTAGAACTACCTGAGCAATCCAATAAAGGGTTGGATTTAAATGTTCTATAGCAAGCTATTTGAGTGACAAGTATTCGTTTTTTGGAATAGAAGAAGAGGGATAGGAACCAAACCATTTATAAGCAGCTTGTTTTTCTTTCTCCTCATATGGTATGGGAGAAGAGGGTTGTTTTTCTTTTTCAAATGATTCTTTCAGACTCTGTACTACAGTCTGAATTGTATCTAACTTTTCTAAAATTTGTACAAGGTGTAGTCTGTGAGTCTCTTGATTATGTTCTAAGTTATCAATCTCAGAATTTAGACCAATCATATGAGATTTAGTCTACAATATATCTTAGGCCATATCATCAATGTTTTGTGAAAGACAAACAGATTGATAATTAGCATCATTCTGCAACCTCACTATGTCCTGTGATTTCTCTGCATCTGACTTTCTGTACTGTAAAAAGTCAAGATCTACTACCATATTATTCTTGAAAGAAGGAGTATGATTCCCTGGTCCTAGATTCCTTTGGGGTAAGAGAGAAGATTTATCTTTGTCTCCTCTAGGCAATGATGAGTAATTCATCATTTTTAGAACAGGGATAGCTACTTCCTGAAATTTGGGACAGTCAGAATGTTGTCCATTGTGTTCTATTTTGGACTGGTAAGCTCTAAAATTCTTGGGTGCAAAGGGGATCTATTTTGTAGGAGGCTGACATGGTGTAGACTCTTCCTGGGAACGAATACCTTTCTGACAAAAGTAGCAATTTTCAGATCCGATTTTGTGATATAGGAGATGATTATCTAGTTTGGATCTGTTTGCAACGGGTTTACATACATGAGTTCTAGAAGGAGTAGTTTGTATAGAGGGGGAAGTAGAAGTATATATTCTAGGGTAAGAGTCAGAAGTGCTCGTAGATAGAGAAAACACTTGTCTTTCTAGATCTTGGATCCTAATACTTTGGGATCTTCCAATTCTTAATACTTTATTTCCTGACTCATTTTGTTCAATCATCAGCTGTTGGGATGTTGTAGGTGTAATTCTAGACTATACAGGTTGATACTCAGCAGACCATTCATCTGGTACTATAAGCTTGTTGAATCCAAGAGTAAGGGGTGTAACATTTCCTTGACAAACCACCATGCTTTCGGAAGTAGCACACTGAAGAAGTTTAGGATTGAGGGCAGGCATAGTAGTAGAGACAAAGAGAAGACAAGTTGTTGCATGTAGTTGTGCAATTTCAGAAGATTCGGCCATATAGAATCCGGAAAAATGGACATATGCCTAGAGAAGGGAAAAAATGTAGGGGTCTGTGAGAGAAGCTTGAAATCAGGTTAATGCATACAACCAAACGGGGCCATTATGTAGAGGGGCTTTAAAACCTGAGATTAATGCATCAGCAAACTAGTTATGATGAGAGTCGATAATATAACTAAGCATAGAGGTATTTAAACCAGGGCAGACTAACAGATTTATATTGAATTGGATGAGACCAAGATGGACATATTTATATCCATGTTCTAATCCCCAATTAATGTCAGATTGATGGATTAAAGGGATTCGGTATACACTCTGTCCGAGAGAAAGAGGAACGTTATGGGAACAATAATGAAACAACGTAGATGCACGAAACTTGAACATAGGGAGATCATATATTTTAAAAGGTTCTATTTCTCACATGCACCAGTTGACATCAGGCTCATATTCTTGAGTTATGAGTCTGGTATTATATAAAGACTTGGGTGATGTAGAATTACTAAGAAAATATTTATACCATGAACTGGGTTTATATTTGACATCAACCGAGAGATCATATGTAGATTGGTATTTCTATGAATCCATATTAAACTACTGCAACTTTCAGCAAAATACTACAATTGAAGGCAAGTAAATATAATAGATGGTAAGATCTTGCTTACTATGGGAAAAGGACACTTCGTAGAACTCCACGCCTTCCTTCGGCTTCAATGGCTAACCTTCTCTCCTACAGCAACAGATGGAGACCATAGTCAAGAGATCACTTCATCCATTACTGAGCATTTACACATCTCTCAATCTATATTTTCTAAACACAAGGCTCGTTCAAAGAAGAATTCACTCAGGACAATCTCTTGTATTGATAAACAATCTTTTACATTGACTGGCTCTGATACCAATTTTACAGAGTAGGATCTTTACAGACTCAGATCTTGCTAAGATCTATGATAGAATACATATACAAGTGAGATCAATGTTTTTCATTCACAAGTTCCCAAAGGTGAGTGAAGAGGATACACACTGATCTTAGACACAAATACTTTGAGTAACACAGACACTCAGACTCTCTTCATCCCAATGATCAAAATGAGACCATAGGAGGCTTATTTATACTAAAATTACAAGGTTGTCGGTAGACAAAAACTGGCAACTGCCTGTTAAAAGTAAGATTCCTTCAAATGGATGGGGAAACTTTGGACTATAGTTGTTATCTCGTCCCTTAGAGGCTCGGCCATATGGAGACCCATCACATCTTTTACGGAAGACACAAGATATGACACTACTATCATATGATAGATACAAAGTGGAGTTCTATAGGAACCCATAGAACTGACTGGACACCACTGTCTGCCCGTTAGACATGAAATCAAATTATTACAATATGACTCAAGGCCCATCATGCTTCCATCCAGTTGTTGATATTATGCTCTGCTACAGAATCAAATGAGTCACCACTATCATAATTATTGTGACTATTGAGAGGAGATTCGTGAATGTCGAAAAAGGGAGGCAGTCCACTAAAGCATCTATAGAAAGGTGATCCTTGCATGGCTGGAATGAGCTCATCTTCAGGTACATGTAGACCAATCAGGAAGATGTAGTCTTCGAAGATTTTTTTTATCTTTTGTTTGATTATTTGAACATTTGTCGTCATTTTGTGGTTCCAAGGCATCATCTTACTTAGATGTTTTTGTAGGATTCTCACATCCTTTGCTTGGTTCTCATAAAACTGTCTGATATAGTTTAAACAACCTAGGAATCTCTGTAGTTGCTTTTGGTCTAGGATATCGTCTGGAAAATCAGAAAGATTTTTGAGCACATGATCTTGCAACTGAACTGCTCCTTTAGAAAGTATCAGTCCTAGATACTCTATTTTAGACTGAGCCTAACAAATCTTAGACTTACTTAAAACCAAACCATGTTTGAACAGGGGATTCTAAACAATCCTGAGATGGTGTACATGTGATCTGCTATCAATAGAACATACAAGAAGATCATCAATATATACAATAACAAATGTCAAATGTGTAAAGATATCATCCATTCTTTTTTGAAACTCAGAGGGTGCATTCCTCAATCCAAATGGCATGACTCGCCATTGGTACTGACCATTAGGTACAACGAAGGTTGTCTTGTACCTGTCTTTTGGAACAATGCCAATTTGCCAGAAACCAATTTTTAAATGAAATTTGCTAAACACATTGCATTTTCTAATCTTTGCAAATAAAAACTCCTTGGATGCCAGAGGGAACCTGATAGTAAGTAAAGATTCATTCAAATCTCTGTAATTAATTACCATTCTAGGTTTTCCTCGCTTTTGCTCACTATGCTTGTTTACATAGAAAGCAGGACAAGCCCATGGGCTTCTATTGGTTTCTATTAATTTTCATTTCAAGAGTTCAGATATCTCCTTTTGACAATATTCAAATTCTATGGGAGACATATGATTGGCAGAAGCCTTTTGAAGCTTGGCAATATAATCTTCTTTTTATGGAAGACTGACAAAGTATTGTTCTCTTGTCCAGAAAGCATTAGGGTGTTCTGATGTGCAATCCTTCTCTATTTTATCCTTCACATCCTTAATAATGTCAAGACCATGTTTCTTAGTATGATTTATTATTTTCTAGATCTTGATTAGGCTTTCAGAAGATTTCTCAATGTCTTGGAGAGTTTGCTTGACTTCAATCCTTGTTTCAAAATAAGACTTACTGGGTACTTTTATGGATTTACCCAAAATATTAACCTGTACAAAATCGTTACCTATAACAAAAGGTAAACATTTATTTACAAAGTCTTGTCAAAACAAAATATATCCACCTCTATCATAGCAATAGAGATTAACCATTACTTTGGCTCCTTGAATTATTATTGGAAAGTATGGGGAAATAGAATTAATCTTTATTTCAGTCTTATTGACTGCCCTAAAAGTTATGTCAATGGGTTGCCAATAGTAAGATGGTATAGCTCGATATTTAGCACAAGAGTTCATGGCTCCTTTGTCTAGCTGTGCATCTAGAGTATATTGCAGATATCCCTGAACTTTTATATCTACAGAAATTACCAATCTATCATCAAGTCCATTCATTTGTTTGCACTCGCTAGCTTCAATTTTTGTATCCTCATGGAATATTTCTCTTTCCCATTGTTCATCTCTTTTATTC
>CBVK0101782371.1:0-16839 GCA_900067695.1 Picea abies
TTAAGTCAACTTAAAAATATAACTTTTAACTTCTTGACTTTCCCCCCCTTAGTGTGAGACTATGACCTAGTGGGGGTGCCCCCTAGTGGGGGTGCCCACGCCACTGAGTCTCCTCATCACCTCTCTAAGAGGTGGGGGACATTACATCTGGTAACAAAGTTGTGTAACAGTGAGCAACCACTGCTACGTGTTCACTGTCCCCAAAAACGTGTTCAATCTCTGGTAACAAAGTTGTGAGCCTTTATTATTAAAATTGTTCTTTAACAGAAACATGCAATTAATGCAATTAGGCTTGTTGTGCCACTACTATATGCCCCTGCTACCACTTGATAGATGAATCAGAGAAGAGAACTGGTTAGCCTATTGTACCTTTCTTTATCTTTTTTTTTTTTTTAATTTGAAGTCAATTTTCCATAACTAAAAATGGATTTGTAAAATTGTTACTATGAAAAAGTATTTGTAAAATTGCTACCTTGTTCAATTTGTTGTTGCTGGCAGCTAAAGAATTTGTTTTTTTTGTTGTTCACAGCAGCGGAGATGAATTTTTTGTTGTTGGCAGTAGAAGAATTTGTTGTTCATGGAATCTGAGTACATGGCTAAGTCCTCATAATTGTAACCAGATTTGTGATTACTTGCTTGGTTATCGCTGAAAGCAGGAAGCTGCAACATAGAATTACTCGTATGGATTTCAACCAGATGTTCACCCTCTATTAGTGGAAATTCGAGAACATGTTCAGAGAAAGGGAGACTGCAACAATAGGTAGAATTCATGAGCACTGAAGATAGAGCAGGGAAGGTGGTCAGTGGTACATTAATTTCTGCGCGCTGCGCTTTAGGCTTGAAGAGCAAAGGCCGCCTCTCAGATTCTTCATGTACTGCTAGCGGGGGGCGTGGGCATTCCTGTGAACTTCTGCACCTTTTCCTGGAAACTGTATGTGTCTGTGATCACAACTGTGGCCTTTGGACTCAGGTTAGAATCTTTGGGCCATTTCTTCTTTATTCCAGGAGTGACCGGACTCACCTTAGAATCTCCAGACCGTTTCTTCTTTATTTCAAAATTATGATCAATACTACTGCCATTACCATTACCATCAGAAGATGAATCTGCGCCTACTGTGAGAGCCCGGGTTGTGGCACCCGTCGGTTGCATTTTCCAAGCACGAGTTTGATTCTCTGCGTGCGTAATGGTTATACCCACAGGCTACAACAACACGTCCCAGGAGTCCAAAGACTACACACAAACTGAAATGTTGTGTTGTGGCGAGTCGCGACTACTGTATTTATAGTTTTTTTTTGATAATCATGGTCAAAAGTAGGCTTGACGGCCTAGGGCAATGAATGGACCAGAATGATGAGCAGGGATTTTTGCAAGCGAGCATCAAAAGATCCCATACAGGCGAGTATAACGTGCTCTGACCAAGTACTATGCAATTGTAGATTTGGGTTATTGGATGGCAAACAATAAACACCCTCGTGCAGAGGTAAGTTAGGATTCATAATGGTGGACATTTTAGCATGGCATTAGATGCTTTGCAATAGGGTGCATCAAATGTCATGTAGTAGTTTTTATTGGAGGATTTAGACACAGTGAGTGGTGGATTGAGCGGTGTTGGTGTCTCATAGTAATAGTGGGCAACCGTTGCTACGTGTTCAGTGTCCGCAAAAACGTGTTCAATGTCCGGTAACAAAGTTGTTAGCCTTTACTATTAAAATTGTTCTTTAAAAATTGTTTTTTTAACAGACATAGACAATTCGGCTTGTTGTACCACTACTACTTGATAGATGAATCAAAGGAGAGAAATTTTTTCTTCATCCAACAACGATTGAACTAGATACTATTTTTCAAGTTATTCTTTGGATACTGGTTAGCTTATTGTACCTTTCTTTATTTATTATTTTTTTTTAATTTGAAGTCAATTTTCCATAACTAAAGATGGATTTGTAAAATTGTTACTTTGAAAAAGTTGAATTTGTTGTTGTTGGCAGCAGAAGAATTTGTTGTTGTTGGTAGCAGAAGAATTTGTTGTTTTTGTTGTTCACAGCAGCAGGGATGAATTTGTTGTTCATGGAAGTCGAGTACACGACACAGTCCTCACAACCTGTAAAACTTGCAATAGAAGCATTCACACTAGGGTTCATAAACGATACAAGATACAAGGCACCTGGAGTAGCCAGTAATAACAGATGTCAGCCATAGTGACACGTTGCATTCATGGTTTACTTCCCTCCTCCTTGGCTTATGATCCTTACTCCCACCAATACCTAAAAACCTGTAAAACAAAAACAATTATTGCTTGTTTGGATTGATAAAAAATAATAATATATATATAGGAATGCACACAGTTCGACAATATTAAAATTTTCATTCCATCATTTATACGCACACATGCAGGCATACGATATTAATTCCTTGGCAATAAAATTTTGGCCGAGAAACCAGAAAGTATTTTTGATTATACCAATTACTCCGTGGACTTGTATATCCATAAGAATAAGTAACTTTTAATATAATTCAGTTCAGTTTGACTTGGATATATCAGTAATAAAGAACTTTTAATATAACTCAGTTCAGTTTAGGTGTGTTCTCGTGGCGATTGAAATGATATGGATTAATGATATGGATTAAAAACGCTTGTAGATACATGGTTATAGACTAGAAATAATTACGTATGTAATAACTTTGAGATCTTTTTGTCTTTTTTCTCTAATTGAGTTTTTCAATGTACTCTGATTTTTGGGTCCTCCTTGCCATTGAATTTGTCTAGTCCAATGCCCAAAGCTTATGATGGCACTTGTGGTAGACGTCTATTTAAATATCCAATGATTTGGTAACAAATCTATAAACTAGAACTTCTCTATTCCATAATACTATGCATCAATTCACTTGAAAGTAGTGCATAGGTAAAGTACTGACTTACTAGTGAGTAGTGAATGGATTAGTGCACCGATTACTTGCATATGGTGCACATATTGTATTATATTTTTATAACTTATGAATTAACATAGAATCCTAGGATCATGGCATATCCCTAAGAAGTTTCCTTATGGCATATTTCTAAGAAGTTTATGTTTTAAATTGCATTAATAATACACTCATCATTAGAATTAGACTTAGTTGATTCTCACAATTACACTAAGCATTGTCAAGTTCGCCAAAAGCACGCCAACAACAAATACACAAACAACAAATACACAAACCGTCTTATAAGTTCTAATAGCGTGCCCTTTATACTAAAAATTATACTAAAGTTTTGATGTGGCATGTCCTTTCTGCCTTCTTCCCGGTTTTCATCATAATACTTCCGCTCTCACAGCAATAAGAAAGTATCAGTATAATTAGAATTTGCAAGAACATAAACCAGAGCCCAACAACGAAGAAGCAAATCGATATTAATCTGCTAGACAAAGCATACTCTAGTGTTATGAGATTAGTAACTCTTTTCCAAACTACAACACAGTTTTACCATTACTGATACTTTGGATGCATATCTCGCCAAAATGTCATGTCCACGAAATTTCAAAAGATGATTTTACATGTTACACAATTCTCTATATTTAACCAAAGTCGATAGAGTCGTATTCGCCACAAAACCGTATCAAAAACTGCTACAACTATTATTTTATTATACCTGCATAGCTACAAGTATACACTCCCATGCAACCTTGTTTAAACTTGATTTGGCATTCAAGTGAGGATTTTTTCTTCCATGGACATCATACTCAGCAGCACCACACCCGTTGAATTTGTTTTCATTGCTGCAAGTTCATTTGTTATGAATATATATTTTTTAAATAAATAGCCAATCTCTTGGACTCTCACTATTTACAATGGCAGCTACTAAAAAATAATCTAATATTTTGGATCAATATATGTCGGAACAGTTAACAATGTTAGAACTTTCAGCCGAGACTAGTCCTTGGTAACTATGGAGTTCAGCGAAGGCAATGGATGCCATACGGACTATGTTCTTTTAACTTGAGAACTTGTAACATACATTTAAAAAAAAATTCAACAATTCGACTCAATTGGCCAATGTCCATGTCAGTGTCCAACAGCAAGATGAGTTTTTTACAACTTTGATGATCTATTTTAAAAATAGAAAAGTTGGATATACATGGTTCCACAATCTATGGACATTCAAATCAACAACATTTTTTTACAAAAGAGCAAATGATTATGTTTGATGCCATATTGAATCACATGATTGATATTAAACGAGAATTCGTTAGGTGCCTCCAGGGTTTCGAGCCAAGTGCCAAGCAAAGAACTGCTAACCTAAAAATAAATTTGAGTGGCCTATAACCTAGAGGGTCAGATAAGTTGCAGGCTTTGCATGCCTTTTAGTGCTTTTCTAGGGTTTATGGAACCCACAGACTCCCCAGGTTTCACAATAGACAAAGAGAAACCCTGGACCTGATAATCCCCATCTTGCCGAACCCCATGGTCGAAATTGATCTCATGGCTCCCCATGGTTAATCATCTCCATAAACCAAAATTGTGCTCATTTATTCGTCCCAAACTGTTGCTCACCGCCCACCGAAACTGCTGCACGCATGACCCACCTTTTACATTCTCTTGCTGATATCTAGGCTCTTGTTTTATCTTCTGCCATCGTCCTACATCTGAATGAATTGAACTGAGTGATTTTTTTAGTAATATTGGTGGCAAATGTCAGGCGGTTGACTGCAACCATTTGAATTTTAAATTTGAAAATGAAACCAAGCATCCGATCCATTTGAAATTTGAATTTGAAAATGAAACCAAGCATCTAATCGCATTTAAAGTGCATTTCCAACTCAACGGTCTGTCCATATCATGCAAACGGTGTGAAAACAGCAAATATGGTGTTAACAGAGACAGCGTCAGGTTGAGGGGATGGATGGAAAATAGATGGTTGGAATTAGTGACTACGCCATCCATATCGTATATGGTAGGCGCCACATATCATAGGGCACATTCAGATGGTATGATATAGGGCACATTTGGATGGTTGATGGGAGGTGCAAAGACAGGTGATGGGAAAGAAAATTTGGAAAAGAAATGCTAGTGAAAATTAACCTTATATATCACTTTTCTGACATTCCTTTGTGAGGGTTGTCTCAAATAGGTAGAAGTGTAGGAGACAAGGATTCCACTTGAACACGCTCTCCATGGATAGCCTCTCCCAAGGAGGTGATGAGCAGACAGTCTGAAGGATTCAGCGTTCACTTTGATTCCTACTGGAAGATATTGAAACTGGCAGAGTTCCCGAGTGCATTGTCCCGTGGTTGTTAACGAAAAAATATTGAATGAACAGGTTTGTGAAATTAAAATCTAAATGTTTAGTGCCTTTCTGAAATTCAAAATTTGAATTAACATGATATTAATGCACGCCTGTCATCCATCCATATCGGCGTCCTGCATCCGGCATGGGCAGGCGATGGAGGGCGCCAATGATGGACATCGGCGGCGATGGCATGGTCGATGGGCATGGTTTACAGATGGGCGAAGGCATGGTCGATGGTGCGCGATGGCATAGGATAATAAACACCACCGAAGCCCCCTTATACCGCGGATAGGGAGCCGATAAGGTCCAACCATTGATTTCACTGGTAAGGGCGAAGAACCTAGAATTTTTGTTATGTTTTTTTTTTGGCTTTATTGTTGTGTTTGAATTAGAGGCAATTTCGCTGGTAAGGGTGAAGAATCCAAAAATTTATTTTTGTATTTTTGGCTTTATTGTTTATATCATGTTTTTGTATTGGAAATCTTAAGATTTGAGGAAAAAAAGTTTATATCTTATAGTGTTCATGTGGAATCTGTAAACATTTTAGGCATATATTATTTGACAAGTTTTAAATAACTATTCACTTATACTAATTGGTTTATCTGACCTACAAAAGATAAGAGATTATTTCAAATTCTTTAAAATTGTATTTTTATGTTCAAAAAATATTGAGAGAAGCATTTCAAGATCATCATAGTTTTTATGACTTAGGAGGCTAGGAAGATCTGTAATGTTGAAGATATTTTTAAATTGGGATCTAATATGGGTATAGGTAGGGAAATATAAGAAGAAGTGTTTTTCATCTTCTACCTGTTTTGTTATAGCCTTAATCTCCACCTTACGGGACAGAAGGGAATCCATGAGAAGATGTAAGCCAAAATGCATGTTTTTCCTAATATTTGAGCCCCTTTTAGAGATCACCGATGGACACATAGTGAACAACAAGCGATGATCATTGTTAGACTCCAACCTACTGTTGTAAATTAGAGTGCAATTGATTGTCAATCTGGTGTTTGTAAGACTTAGAGGCACATCCAAAATATATGGATTTAGAGATAGCTTTTGTTTTTTCAATGAAAATAAATCAAAGCTAACCTAGGTGTTGAGTATGAAAGGAAATTCTAAGCTTCTTTATAGAAAGTGTATTCATAAATCTCTTACCATTAATGAACAATTAGAGTAGAAAAACATTCAACTAGTTTTAAGTATTCAAAACAGTAAGCATTCAAACTAAACTGGAAGCTTATAAATGTTTGAAAGGCTAAAATATTTTACAAGAGATACATTCTTTTCTTTCTCACATTCATCAACCAAATAACTTGATCAAATAAAACACAACAGTGTTTTCTACAGCATAACATAAACTGAACTCAAGCACCAAACTAGAAGCTTATAAATGTCTGAAAGGATAAACTCTTTTACAAGAGATACATTCTTTGTTTTCCCACATTCATCAGCCAGATAACTTGATCAAATAAAACACAACAGTGTTATCTACAGCATAATGTAAACTGAACTAAAGCTCATACCAAAATTTGCTTGAAAATAATGAAAAAGGAGAAGTGTACTAGCTTGGCAGAGGGGGCCCTCCAGTGCTTCACTTGTACACCTAAGTTGTCTCAGCTAAGAAAGAAATTTCAGCAGCATTTACATAATCATATCATAGACATCATCAAGAACAAAACACAAAACTGATCTCAAAACTGCAAATTCAAAGTTTTGTTCATTAACATAAAGATTGTCATACTAGTCCATGTCTTGTAGTATTTATACAAGAGTTTTGAAACTGATAATGCTAAGAAACCTCATAAAGATAATGATTAGATCCATAAAATATGTTAGGAAGGTTGAATACCCCCTTCAGATCCATAAAATATGAACAAATCCCAAGAAAATCTAAAACTGTCCATCATTTTATGCTAAAACAGGCTATTTTCTGTTGAAGTGGCCCTGTTTGACCAGCGTTGATCAGACACTTGGAAAGCTCAGATCTCAAAGATGATAGGTATTCATTCATCCTTGTACATCAAGGATCATGACCCATGTCTCAGATTTCACCCTGCTGTCCTGCAAGTATACGAACCTAGGAGCAATTACGGGATTTAGTCAAATCCTGTAATTTCTAATAAATTTTTAATTTTAATGCCAAAAATTTGAAAATTCAATTCTTAAGCTAAGGAATGATAAATGTACCTTGCATAAATTATTTTATGGAAAATATGGAATAATATGATGACAAAATGGATGGTTTTGGAGGCAAAAGTATAGTTTATGAAGTGGAAGGAAGCATAAAAATGTACTCAACATCTCCCCAAAGAGGAAGACTTTGCATGTCCTCATGCAAAAAAACAAAATGTTTTTGAACCTTGTTAGTAATCTTCTGCCACCTCTGCTGCTTGCAACAATGTATCCACATTAACCTGAGCTATATGAAGAACTTTCAGTCTTTGATATTTTTCTTTGTATGCCTTCTTCTGCTGAAACCATTTGTAGGCCTGTTTGGAGATTAGTTTGTTTTGCTTTTGAAGCTTCTTATTCTTTTTCTTCAAGGTTTCATTCTCTTCCCGTGTTCTATGGCTTTGAGTCCTTAACATTTCATTCTCTGTTTTTAAGTACCTTTCCAGGACTTCAATTTCCTTGATCTTTTTCTTCATTTTCTTCATTTTCTTGTTTTTTTTATCAAGTTCTGATGTGGACCCACCAGCCATTTCTTCTATTTGTTCTACTATATGTGGAGGTTGAGTTTCATCTTTCATATATTCAATTAATTGTTTCACATATTTTCTCATTTGTTCATATGTGGAAGTTTCTTGTCCTTCAAAATCATCATTTTCCAATGATTGTGTTTTCCTCATCTTTCTTTGTTTCTCCATAGTCTGAAGGTGTGCATACTGTGCTTATTGTGCTTCATCAATTTGGTTTTGTTGACGTTTCCTTGATTTTCTTTCATATGTGGTGAAAATCTTATCTTTTTCTTGGAATTATTTCTCCATTTTCACCATGCTTCTTGTTCTTCTCCTCCCCATAGGCTATTTTGAGCTTGTTTCCTTGGGGTTTTGTAGTTCTTCCTCATCATCGGTCACAACCAAGATTTGTTCCTTTTTTACTTCCTCTTCCACTGTTTCAAAACCATTCCCACTGATAAATTGCTACCAAGTCAAGTTCTGTTTCTATAGCTCATGTATGATGATCATTTTAATGAAGCCACAATGGTATAGACTCTTTTCTGTATTCCTCCCTTGTTTTTGAACAGCAAAGACTTTGCAGTAGAAAGTAGGGCATGTTAATTTCATAGTCACTTTTTAAATGTTGTAGCAGCTTGATGTGATATAAGTAGATAATACTAAATCTTCCTTCACAAGTTATAAACTTTTGGATGAGATAGGCTAATTCATCCCAAGGACTAATCAACCAACTCCTAGGAATTCCTTTTTTCCAATTGACTGCTGCCACCCTAGATCTGGAAACAAAAGATGCCCATGATTTATCTTTAAAGTGCTAAGTTTTGAAATATTTTTTTCCTGTTTGAGGTAATCCAGTGACTTGTGCAATTATATCTTCAGAGATTGTAATAGTGAGGTTTCTAACAATGGTCCTTTCCCCATCAAATGAATGAGCAAATTCTAAAGCAACTTCCTCATAGCACCCATCAAATTTCTCAAAGAAAGTTATCCATTGGTTTTGTTCAAGAATTTGCATACAGTCTCTGTGAATTTCTGAGGGGTTAAAACTTTCTGGTTCAAACCTAGATACCATCCTTTAGATTTTTAAGAGAATGAAGAAAAATTCACTGCTCAAGAGAAGGTCTATTCTTGTTCAAAAGATTCTCAAGCTTCCAAGTCTTACAGAGTCTATTCAATTCTATAATTTCTTCCTTTGTCTAAGATTTCTGTTAATAAAAAGAAATTTTCATCAAAATTTTCTTTTTTATCCCCAAACTGTTCTCTATTTTAAAAAAATTGATGAAAGGGGCATACCGGGTAATTTGTTTATGCCTTCTTGTGTCGAAACCCATCTTTCAAAATCGACCTCTGTTACTAGTGAATGGTTTTAGTTTTTAAAATGTTCTTCTTTCAGTCGAATTTGGTTTTGTTTTTTTTTAATTGTCATTGGGTTCACTTACCTTTCCCTGGCCGGTTCCTTCTTGAACACGTTCTCTTTTCCTTTACTCTTCACGCATTCCCTTTCAACTGCCACGTTTTCTTCTACAGGGTGAAAATGATGTATGTTGATAGTAGAATTGTCAACATACCATTTTCTTTTTAACTGTCTAACAGAATTTTCAGGCTAGGTAAGCAAAGGAAGGAACAAAAATAGGGGGATTCTGGATTTCGTATGGTGCTGGAGTGTTTGAAACAGAGCTACGTTGGTTTCAATGCATGCGTTTGGAGCAGAGATGGGGATGAAGGATGCGAAGGGAGCACTGGAGGAGAATGAAAATGAAAGTGCAGGGTAAAATTATTTCTTATGGAGGTAAAAAAAAAATGTGGGTACTATGATGTGCAAGTGTACCACCTTTGTATAGGTCGATCATTGCTGATTTATACCTTTGTACTTACCCTCTCCCTTGTAATCATCATAGGAAACGATTCTAAAAATGTGTTTATCCAATTTATGACTCCTTGATTCATTTCCTTTGAGTAACCATCCACTTTATCATGCTTAAGGCATTCTCCTTATGACCCCTTCCTCAATATGTATGCAAACAACAATTCAATATGTGTGCAAACAACAACTTCTGTCTCCATATGTGTATGCAACTTATGTCTTCATAAAATAGAGCAATTAACATTTCCAAATCAGTATATTTGTCTAATCATGTTGATAATCATGTTTTGAAAGTGTATTTAAAGATTTTGTAAACCATAAAATATTTACAAGAATAACTTTCATGCTCTTGTTGTTTGATAGTGAAACCTTAAGTTCTTCTTATAGCTCCCTTAGAGACCAAACTAGTTGCCTTGAGTAATTAAAATTATGATGTGAGGGTATATAAAATGAAGTGATGAAAAGATGATGTAGGGGAAGGGAAAGATATGATTTTTATCATTGCTTTAGCTTATGAAGAATTTTCCAAATTTTTAAAGCATTAAAAAGAAAAAATCTATACTAACTTGTTTGTTCATTGTGTTTGCCTGATTGAAGCTGGCTGGAATGTTGTTGCAAGTCCTCAAATTTGATAAAGTTCTTCTTGTATTTCTTTTGCTTAGTATTTTCCTCAGGTCCCTCTGATAGATGAAGTTGATATTCTTTGTGTTTTCTCAGGTCCCTCTATTGGATGCATTGCTTCAGATCCCTCTGCTGGATGCATTTCTCTTTGAAATGAATGTTGCCATCTGTAGAAGGCTTGAAAGGTCTTCAAAGAATCTTCAGAAATTTATACCTTATCCCCCTCAACCTTATTTATTGACTTTTCCTCAATTCTTTGACATAAAAACTTTTCAAAAACTACTATGTACAAATGCAAGCTGTAAATGAAACTAAAAGGTAATAAAAAAATGTTTTTGGAGAATTTTGATTGGTCAATTTGACTTGGTTTTCCAATGAAAATTCGAGTTTATATTGTGCTGGTTGCCTGGGTTTTCAATATAGATATAGATATATATATTATTTTTTTTAATTTTGTATAATATTTTTGTTTTTGGCTTTTTTATGAGGAATGTGAAAGAGACACATGATTGTGTTTGTCCAACACTTCCATCTCATCCCGTTGAGATATCTACTGCAGAAAGTCTTCCTTGTTGATAGGCTTATTGTAGAGCTTTAGCCTATGTCCATTGATTGTGAATGAGCTTGCCTCATCATCTATTGTTTGTAGTTTGACTGAGCCATTGTCATATACCTCTACAATTTCATATGGACCAAGCCAATGAGTTATAAATTTAACTTTGAAATTTTTGAATTTTGAATCAAATAACAAAGCCCAGTCTCCCACTTTGAACTGTTTCTTCTTGATGAACTTGTCATGCCAATGTGCCCTTTTTTGTTGTATCAGAATGTTGTGTTCAATTGTTGCCTGTCTCATCTCATCCAACTGATTCAATGGCATGATCCTCTCTGTTTGTTCCTTGGAAAGATCTATTCCTAAATCAGTTGCTAGCTTAAAAATATGAAGTTGAAATTCTATAGGTAACAAAACTTGCTTACCATAGACTAGCTGATAAGGAGTGAACCCAATACTGTTTTTCCAGGTGATTATGTATGCCCATAATGCTTCATGAAGCTTATCTGACCAATATTTCCTATGTATTTGGACTGTCTTGGTCATTATTGCTTCCAAAGTTTTGTTAGTAGATTCCACCTGTCCATTTGCTTGTGGATGATAGGGTGTAGATTTCCGATGCTTGATCTGATATTTGTTTGCTATGTCTTGCACCAGTTTAGAAGTAAATTGTGCTCCTTGGTTTGTTACAATCTCTCGAGGTACTCCAAATCTGACAAATATTTCTTCAAAGAGAAAGTTGACCACTGACTGTTCTGTAGCTCTCACTAATGCTTTGGCTTCCACCCACTTTGTAACATAATCAGTACATACTAAGACGTACTGCTTCCCTTTTGATGGTGGATTTATTGGACCAATGAAATAAAGAGCCCATTTTTCAAATGGCTCAATGTGAACTTGTGGCTTGAGGGGAATCTCATCAGTTGGAAGTGGCTTTCCCATCCTTTGGCAACTATCACAGCTTCTAACATATTTCTTGGAATCTTTAAAGATGGATGGCCAATAATACCCCAAATTGAGTATTTTGTATGTTGTCCGCTTATCTGCAAAATGACCACCACAAGGTTCATCATGACAAGCTTTTAATATTTCTAAAATATCATCTTGTCGTACACATCTTCTAATTATGAGATCATATCCTGTATAAAAGAGGTCTCCATCAATCCATGTGTATCTAGCACTTTGTTTAATTATCTTTTTCTTTTCTTTCGATGTAAAAGAAGGAGGTAACATCCCTGATGATAAATAGTTAGCTATATCAGCATACCATGGAGTTATAACTAAAATGGAAAATAGGTGCTCATCAGGAAAATTATCTGAGACAGGAACAATCTCACTAGAGGTGTTTAATCGAGATAGGAAATCAACCACTTGATTTTCCTTTCCAGGTCTATTCAAGACTGTGATGTTGAATTACTGCATCAATAACAACCATCTTGTTATCCTACCATTAGTCATAGGTTTTTTCATGAGATATCTTATGACAGAATGATCTTTATGGATAAAGAATTCATAACCAGTGATGTAGTGATGGAATTTATTCACAGCATGTACTACTGCCAACATTTCTTTCTCTGTGACTGTGTAATTCAACTCTACAGGGATTAAATTTTTGCTAATAAAGTAAATAGCATAAGTCATAAGATTTTCCTTTTGACCCAATGATGCTCCTATTGCAGTATCTGATGCATCTGTAGAGATGTGAAATGGCAAAGCCTAATTAGGCCCTCTTAAGATAGGTGTTGTTGATAGATTGTCCTTGAGATTTTGAAAGGCAGTTTGACAATTAGTATCCCAATAAAAATGTACATCTTTTGCAAGTAATTTGAATAATGGCAAAGCTATTTTACTAAAATTTTCAATGAATCTTCGGTAATAGCCTGCATATCCAAGGAAACTTCTCACATTCTTTTGGCTGATTGGTTCTGGTAGGTTCACAATGATTTGTATTTTTCCAGTATCCACTGTAATTCCTGATGATGAAATATGATGGCCCAATACTATTCCTTCAATTAACATCATGAAACATTTTTCATTGCTAAGAGACAAATTTGTTTCTATGCATCTTATTAGGACTTTTTCCAAATTTTTCAAGGAATTATCAAAAGAATTATCATGCACAAAGAAATCATCCATGTATACCTCTACACATTCATGTATTAAATCAACAAAAATAGCTAGGACTATTCTTTGAAAAGTAGCTGGAGCATTACGTAAACCAAAAGGTAATACCTTATAAGCATATGTACCCCAAAGGCATGTAAAAGTAGTTTTGTCATGATCTTCTAATGCTATATTGATTTGATTATAGCCACTAAATCCATCTAGGAAGGAAAAATATCTTTTCTCAGCTAGTGTATCTAAGACTTGATCTATGAATGGTAATGGAAAATGATCTCTAAGTGTTGCTTTGTTTAACTCTCTATAGTCTACACAGATTCTCCATTTTCCATTTTTCTTAAGTACAACAACTAATGGAGAAACCCATTGACTGTCAGAGATAGGGTAGATGAATCCTACCTTTAATAATTTTTGCAATTCTTCTTTGACTACCTCTTTCAACATTGGATTCATTCTTCATTGTGGTTGTCTGAGAGGTCTCATGTTATAATATGTGTAGATATGATGAGTGCATGTTTTAGGATGAATCCCCTGCATATCAATATATTCTCAAGCACATGCTTTATGATATTTCTTCAATAATGTAATCAATTGTTCTTCCTGAGATGGTTCAAGTTTTGTGCCAATATTCAAATATTTCCCAGGACTAATTTCAATTATCTTTCTTTGAGTATTTTCCATGGAGATAACTGGAAAAATGTTATTAAATGATGATTCCAAAGAATGGATTGTGCATTTTTCTTGAAAATTCTATCCTCAAATATGATCTGCAACAATGTATTGTATGTCTCTCAATTCTTCTGAGATATCTGGTTTAGAAATGAAATAGTCTAACAGATCTTCATTATTTTCCTCTCTAAAATCAAAGGCTTGATTAATACTTAAGATAGGTTGAATTACTTCTTCCTATTGTTGCTTTGTTTCATCAAGCCATGGTAATTGATCTATTACAGAAGGTTTTTGAGCAGGAGGATAAAGCGTGATATGTTTCCTTTCAGTTCCATGTGAGATAATCACATTCCTTGTTCTACAACCGATCAAAGCATCAACTGTGGCCAACCAGGGTCTTCCAAGAATCAATGGATGGCCTCCTAGATTAGATTTTGGTTGAAGAACTAGGAAATCTACTGGATACTCCCAAGAAACCAAAGAAACTATGATATCTTCAAGTATACCTTCAGGAACTACTTTAGATCTATCAGCTAATTCTAGGACCGTAGTGGTTGGTTGAAGATTTTACAGATTCAAATATCTCATTGTCTCTAATGTCATCACATTGATAGCTGCTCCTAAGTCAATTAATGTTTTAGAGATTGAAAAATTGTTGATTGTTATTGTTACCATCGGAATTCCCCAGTCAACATATTTTTCAATTGAAATAGTATTTGACATTAGGCCTGCTAAATTTCCAATTACATGAATTGTTGGTGGATCCTTCTTTCTTTTGTTAGCTTTCTTTGAACATAATTCCTTAATTGCTTTTGTATAGATTGGGATATCTTTAATAACTTGCAATAAAGGAATTTTCACATAGACATTATTTAATTCATCTAAGACATCAAACTCAGGAAGAGAGATTAGTAATTTTTCCTTAACCAACCTTTCTGGAAAAGGAGGTGTTTGGGTATTTATTGTTTTACTCTTCTGGATTTGATTGTCTATTGGTAACTTTTTTGTGCTAGGAATCTCCTCTTTTTAAATTTGTTCTTCTATAATAATAGGAGAATCCTTTTGTAAAACTTTCCCAGACCTTATTGGATGTTTTGAAGAGGAAGGATTGAGTGGGTAGAAAATGATGTTCCTTCATCAATTTTATACATGGTTTTTTCCACTTTGTTATTAGGATTTGAGATTGGTTGGGATGGTAATTGAGTTCGTCTAGGTGGAGGTTGGTTAGATGGTAGCTGGAGTTGTTGTGGTTGGTTTAGTTGTGGTGTAGGTAGTAATTGTTGAGAATATGAATTTTGTGGTTGATTCTGCTGGAATTGTTGATAAGGAAAAGGTTGGTAGGGTTGTTGGTATGGTTGTTGGTAGGGCTGTTAGTATGGATGATTTCCATGAGCATATCCTCACCAACCTTGAGGAGGTTGTTTTTGGTTCTTCTGAGGAGGCCAATCTTGCCAAGGCATGGGTGTATTCCATGAATTTTGAATAGGATATTGAAAATTCTGAGGAAATTGTTGAGAGAATTAAGGAGCATAATTTTGAGACATACCTGTGAAACATGGTTGCCAAGGTTTTCTTGGTGCTAAGTAGTAAAGAGATTACATTCCTTGTCCTTATTCTATGTGAGTATCCTGCAATTCTTTCAACTTTGGACAATCATTAGTTGCATGGTTATCTGTACACAGTCCACAAATCTGAATATTGTCTAAAGGACAATCTTTCAATGCATGTTTCTTCCTACACTTAGCACAAAAGATGAATAATACTTGATCTTGTTCCTCTTGTTTCTTTTTAGCTTTCAATGTGTCAATTTGTGAACCAAGTGTGTTCATGATATTAGTTTTAAAGTTCTCAAACAGATGCCCTAATTTTGATTTAGTAATACTATTTGAAATTGATTTGGTTGCCTTTGTCACAGTATCTCTTTGTCCTTGTCCTCTTTTAGCTTTTCCTCTTGAGTACTTCTTACATAATTCAACAATTTTTGGGAAAGGTAGGTGAGAAATATCCCCTGCCCCCATTAAATTAATAGCATCCAAATTTTCATCTGAAATCCATTTCAAAAAGATAGTACGGATGACATCCAAAGGAAGATTAGATTGCTTAGATTTGTGCACATTATAGAGAATTTTTTTTTAAATATTCCTCTAAGCTTTCATCTTCACTTTGAGACATTTTAAAGATATCTTCTTTAGGGTCTTTGGACTTACAATAGGGTTGATATTTAGCAATAAATTTCTTTTTCATGTCATCCCAGTATACTATGGTTGCTTCTCCCAACCCCATGAACCATTTCAATGCATATCTTTTCAAAGTTGCAAGAAATAAACGAAGTTTTTGAGCATCATTGGTATATCCATATGTTCGACAAACAATATCAAATTAAAACATGAAAGCATTAGGGTCTTCAGTAGACATACCAAATAAATTTGGAAGAACAAAAGGAGGAATATTCTTCATTTTTACTTCATCTCCTAAGAGGGTTGGTGTATCAACAATTGAAAATGCAAATGTAGTATGTTCTTCTTTCCCTCTTCATCATTTCCTCCTTCTCGTGTTTCTTCTTGATGTGATTCTCTGTCCTCTCATTATTTCCTTTCTCTTTCTTCATTTCTTTTCCTTTCTAATTTCCTTTCCATTCTCTCCCTTTCTTGTCTAGCAACTTCTGATATTGCAAAGAAATTTTCTGTAGTATAATCAGATATTTTTATTGGAAAAAGAGGTTGTTTTTCTTCTTTTTGCTTTCCTACAAAAGATGTTCCTGATTGTGTTTGTTTCTTCTTTACCTCATGAGCCAGTAGAATTTGTCCTTCTATGAGAGTTAACCTTTGTCCTGAACGTTGTTTTTCTTCTAATTATTCCAAAGTGATTTTCCAATAGTTGGTGTAATAGATTTGTATTTCTCAGTTGTAGATGTTCCTGCTCCTACAGATGGTTGATTAGTTTTTGGGGGGTTTTGTTTAAAAAATCTACCTTTATCATCCCTACGTTTAGACATAAAGAAACATAACTAAAATTAATTTTGTTCTGTGTTTTTTTTTTTTTTTTTAAAGAAAAATCTGC
>CBVK0101782377.1:0-14927 GCA_900067695.1 Picea abies
ACCGAGATCTACACTCTTTCCCTACACGACGCTCTTCCGATCTCACGTAGGGATTATGCAATTAGACTTTGGGATTTTTTTTTGACATGGTAAATTTTAAGTTATATGCATCAATTTGTACTGTATTTTAAGTATCAAGCATAGGCAAGTGCCCTATATGCAATTAGTTTTTTTTGCATTTTAAGTATCCAGCATAGGCAAGTGCCCTATATGTAATTAGTTTTTTTCTACTTTCTTAAATTTCAATGGTAGTTGGTTGTTCCAAAGATGTGTAATCATCTTTGTGTGATAATTTTGAGAGTGTTTCTTTTTTATTTTAAATTTTAGTTTTTATGTAACTATTCATAATTTGTACGTTCAAACTATTTGTAATCTTTCCTGTGTAATAGTTTTGAAGTTGTTTTTTTTCTTACATTTTAAAATATTTGTATTTTGTATTTTCTGTAATCATACTTGTGATAGTTTTGAGATTGTTTTTTTTTATATTTTAAATTTTAGTGAATCATACTGTGTGATAGTTTTCAGATTGTTGGTTTTTTACATTTTAGTCAATCATACTGTGTGATAGTTTTGAGATTGTTTTTTTTAACATTTTAAATTTTAATGAATCATACTGTGTGATAGTTTTCAGATTATTGTTTTTTTACATTTTAGTAAATCATACTGTGTGATAGCTTTTGTATTTTTTTATTGTCTGTAATCATACTGTGTTATAGTTTTGAGATTGTTTTTTTCTTACCTTTTAAATTTTAGGTTTTATTAATATTTTGTGTATTCAAACTAATCTTGTGTGAAATAATAGTTTTTATGTATAGATTACTATTTTATATATTTAAATTTTCTGTAATCATATAGTTTGATAGTTTGACATTGTTTTTTTTCTTACATTTTAAATTTGAGTTTTTATTAGTATTTTGTGTATTCAAACAAATTGTGTATGAAAGTTGTGAGATTGTTTTTTTTTTCTCAAGTTTTAGGTTTTATTTTTTATTAGTATTTTGTGTATTAAATAATAATCTTAGCAATGTTTATAGTATGATCAAATAAATTTTTAATTTGGTTAATGTGAATGTTGGTTACATAGAGGTCTTGTAATTGTTTTGAATTTCTTTAAAAATAACAAAGATTGCACATAAGTTTTGAGATTGTTTTTTTGAGATAAGTTTTAAATTTTAGATTTTATTAGTATTTTGTGTATTCAAACAATAATCTTAGCATTGTTTATAGTATAATCAAATAAATTTTTAATTTGGTTAATGTGAATGCTGCTTACATAGACGCCTTGTAATTGCTTTGAATTTCTTTAAAAATAGCAAAGATTGCACACACGTTTTGAAATTGTTTTTTTCTTTCTTTTTAAGTTTTAAATTTTAGTTTTTATTAGTATTTTGTGTATTCAAAGAATAATCTTAGCATTGTTTATAGTATGACCAAATAAATTTTTAATTTGGTTAATGTGAATGTTGGTTATGTTGTTCCTGAGTTTATACTAAGGCTAAAAGTATAATGTCAGGCATTAGGAAGTGTGGAAAAAGTTTTTAATGTTTGTCTTTCACCATCTAAATAACAAGAAAAGTTCTTTAAAACGAATTAATATTTTAACAGTTCGGAGGTCGTTTCTCGCAGCTGAGTTAAATCTGAAAAATCAAATGAAATGAAGAAAAACATAAAGCTGCAAATCAAAGCAAGGTATCAATTATTGAAAAAAATTACTTTGTAATAGAAGAAGAAAGCGAATGATGTAACCTTCAATGAAGTAAGAGATATAGCATCTAATTAACCAACAGGTCTTGTATTAACTAATAGTGAATACAAAGGGAAATATGTTTGTTATCAGATCACTAAGTGAGATATAACCACTGTAGATGTTGTACTAAATTTTGATTTGCATTCATCAAAGCAAAGTATATGAAAGCATGCTGGAAAATGAAAAGACAGAAGAATACATAACTCAGAATAAATGAGATGTAGAATATTTGGCTTGCATTTGTATTAATCCACAATAAAGAGAGTCTTGTCCTTTACAATCGGCAAAAAGAAGCCCCTTGCCCCTTTCTCAAAATGTATATTTATACAAGATTGGAACGTTTGCAATTCTATCATTCTAAAATTTTGTATTACAAAGGAGAAGATAAAACGTTTCGCTTTTTATCCTTTGTTATCCCTCATGTTGTGAGGACATTTCCCCTTCTTTGTCTCCTGGCTCCAAAATTAGGTAGTACGTGTAAATGTATTACTGACCTCCAAAAGTATTCCCTTTCCCCTGTTTGAAACATTTGATACACCTTTCTACCAGCTGGGCTATCAACTTGGTAGGCTCTGTTTGGTCATTTGCCTTGAAAATGTAACACTTCTTTTCCAACGGTGGCAATCTTTCACCTATTTTTCTATCCTCTATGATGATAGACAATAGTTGTAGATTTGGCTTTATTAACCATCTGTCTACCTGAGTAATATCAACCTGTGCTATTTGAGATAGTTCAACTTGGACTTTTTCCACATTTTCTTTAATATCTAGCAGATGTTTGACAATATTGATTTTACCCAATGTTCCAAAGCTATTTTCTTTGTCAAGATCTAGCAAATTCTTATCTAGGAAACCAAATGTTTCTTCACAAGAATCTCTCACCTCTTTAGCCATTTTTCTGTTTTCTGTTATATTGTGCTCCCATGCCTTTAGGAGGACAGTACCTCTGGTTTGCTCTCGAATGGATAATCTGAAAGCGATGACCACTTCCTCTTTTGTTGTCGATATAACAGCCTCCTAGAAAGTACCTTGAGATGCCTTAACTTCTCTTTCTCTTAAGGTGATTTGATTTAATGCCCGATCTATTGACTGAAAATGATTCTGAATGATTTCTACTTTAGTAAGTAGACCCTGTTGAGTTGCTTCTATCTTCTTTCATATTTCCGTGGCTTGTTTGCAGAACATCGTTATATCTATAACATGGATTTCAGTAATATTTAATTTAGATTGTAGTTGTTTTATTAACTCTTCTTGTTGATCTATCCGTGTTTGGCTCATTTGAGCCGATTGGTGTATTTGGTCGAGATTTACTCCGAGCTCTTTGATTTTCTGTTGGCCGACTGCTCTAGCTTGTTCCAGATCTTTGTATGCCTCATTCTTGGCATTCATCTCTACATCTGCTATATGAGCCTGTAATTTTCTAATCAACACGTCTTTGTGTTTTATCCTTTCTTTCAAGGTTCCAATAAAATATTGGTTGGTTGTTGCATAAGCTCTCAATGTCCCTTCTATTTCGTCGGCGAATTCCTCTTCTTCTAAGGCTTCTTCGTCAGTTAATACCTTGTATTTTTTAACTTCCACACTTGCCCTTTGGTGTGTTTCTCGCTTCACTATGAGTTTCCTTTTCTTGCTAAAAAGGAAATCGTTAGGAGGTAATTCTTCCACAGAGATAGGCGTTAAATCTTCTTTGAATATTGTTCCTGAATCAGGGTTTCCCCTGGTACACTGTAAGGGTGTGACAGATGGAATGGGACTCCCGATTTCTGAGAATGATTGCTTCATAGTAGCACATGTGTCTAGTTCATTCGATGTGATCAACAACGTGTTTCCTACCCCTTTCAAGGGTATCTCTGCTTGGTCTAATATCTCGGTTTCCTTTTCTTTTTCCTAAGTCTCTTGTTTGTTAGGGCTTGTAGTTATTGGACCTTTGGTTTTTGCTTGATGTACATCCGGGGACGTTGAGACTTTCCCCTGTAAAACTTTGGGGAGGCCACTTTTCCGGTGTCCCTGAAATTTGTAAAATTCGAACATCTCTTTAGGTGCCATAGCTCGAATCCGGGCTAAGACTTCAGAGTAGGATCTCGCTCCTCTGAAAATCTCACCATGAGGAGAGTCTTCATGCTCGTATCTCTTTATTCCAAAACTTTCCATGTGGTTACCCATGACCTTATTAGGTTCGTGCTTCTTGAATTCTATGTCCACTAGTTTCATTTTCTCTAGGGCTGTGGCCTCCACTTTGGCATGACCGAAATCTAATAAAGAATATGTACCTATGTGTATGGGAAAAGGAAACCATACCTTTTTCTGAACTCCTTTGAGTTCTTTGCTAATCCCACCGAGCATTGTTTTTCTGGTGATTTCGTGACATACTAGCTTGTCTAGTACGAATAGCGATAGGGCATATGGTGGAACGAAACAACAAAATACTCTAATGTAAGAGAATCGTTCTTCAATATACCAATCTGCCACACTGTTTATATTAACCATGATTTTATCTGAAATTCTGGGGGGTGGGTGGCCGAAGGTGGTGACATGCATTGGTACCATTAACCAGTTGAAAATCTCATAGATGAATTATTTGGCTTTATCCTTCCAGAGTTTTGAGTGGTACACGTGAATAGGCTCTGCATTATTTGGAGTCCATCTCCAGCTCATTAATGGAGAAGGCATCATGGAGAAAATAGTGTCCATAATGTAGGCAGACATGAAAAACGAGGTTGCTTCCCCCTTCGCCTTTTGTGTCTAATATTCTGTAATTTGGTCGGCCAAGCTATCCGACAACATTTTAGCCTAGTCGAAAGAGTATCCCTCTGCTACTGTGTGGATGAGTGGTACCCATGGGAGAAAAAAATGTGCAGTATTTTCTTTCCCATAAAGTTTGCATACCATCATCGCTATATACATAAATTGTGGCTCTAACGAAGGGATTTTGTATATACCATGAGTGTTCGCCCTGAACTTTTCAGGGCGTGAGTGCCAATACTTGATTAGGTCCAATAAGCTTTTTCCAAATTGCTCACATTCTTTCTTTTTGAAACCCTCTAAAAAATCAACATTGTAAATGTAGCTTGGTGTAGGAGAGAGCTTATACATCAACTATAGATGCTCTGGTTGAAATAACCCAACGACTACCTTCTAAGAGTTGAAAATTGTTTTGGTTGGGACATATACATGGTCCAATGCCCATCCAACCATATCACAATAGGGTAGCAGTCGCGGTCTTGTTGCTATCTTATGCATCTCTAACTGAGCGACTACTTTTTATTTGGTATACAAATCATCCTTCTCATTGTCGCTTGAGTTGTCTAGACAATTTATCAGCTCGTATTGTAAGATGTTGAAAACATGTGTCCATGTCTTAGCTACATCGATGTTTCTAGGTGAGGTATCAAAAAGAATATATGAACATTGGCTTGAGATTTCACGAGCTATTTTAAGCACCTTCTGTGGAGCCATGATACTGACAATTGAAATTTCATTTCCTGTCACATAGGATGAGAATACAAAACAATGGTTATCTCGCTAAACTGGCTCTGTAGAAACTAGAATGAAGTTCAATTAAATGACTGAAATTTTTTCACATTAAGCACTCTCAGTCTACGCTGGTCCTTGATGACACAGTGTTTAATTCTTTTAATAGAAAGATTCAGAGATAGAGCCGGATCTTATTTCCAATCATTTCTCTATTCCACTTATAAATGTCATAAATGATTGATATTTCGTGACTTGGGAAAATCTCAGAGTATTTAATTTTCACTCGTAAGTTTTATGAGGTAAAATTTTATTTAGGATATTAATTAATCCAGCTTAATCTTTTAATTAATCGTGATTTGTTCTTAATCTTTTCACAATTTCGAGTATCGAGATTATGAGTTATTGTCCAAGGTGAGAATTGTCGAATCACAAAATTGTGATAATGGTTAATTAACTTTAATTATCGCTAGTCTCGTAATTAACCAGGTTTATCTTAAGTTCCTTTTGTGACTTCGCGTATCGGGACATCCAAAGGTTGTTCAAGACGTGACTCCTGAATCGCGAAGGCGCGATGTATTGAATTAATGATAATTACTTCTTAAGGCTTTGAATATCATGATTAAACTTAACCCAATTTTGCTATTTCGCATGTCGGGACATTGAGAGCTTTGACATGCTAGATCATTAGATCTGTGAAATCCTAAAGCCCGATATTTTAGGTTTGTTATTAGTATTTCATTTTTTAAACAATAGGGGGCTTGAAAATCTTTGATATCAGGAGTATTAAAAAATATATGAGTTCCAACAGGTTACACAGAGGCCTTGTAATTGCTTTGAATTTCTTTAAAAATAGCAAAGATTGCACATAAGTTTTGAGATTGTTTTTTCTTACCTTTTAATTTTTATTAGTATTTTCTATATTCAAACAATAATCTTAGTTAAGTTTTAAGTTTTAGTTTTTATTAGTATTTTGTATTCAAAAAATAATATTAGCAGGGTTTATAGTATGAACAAATAAATTTTTAATTTGGTTAATGTGAATGTATGTTACATAGAGGCCTTGTAATTGCTTTGAATTTCTATAAAAATAGAAAAGATTGCACATAAGTTTTGAGATTGTTTTTTTCTTAAGTTTTCAGTTTTAAATTTTAGTTTTCATTAGTATTTTCTGTATTCAAACAATAATCTTCGCAATGTTTATAGTATGACCAAATAAAATTTTAATTTGGTTAATGTGAATGTTGGTTAAATAGAGGCCTTGTTATTGCTTTGAATTTCTTTAAAAATAGCAAAGATTGCACATACGTTTTGAGATTGTTTTTTTTAACGTTTTAAGTTTTAAATTTTAGTTTTTATTAGTATTTTGTGTATTCAAACAATAATCTAAGAACTCTTTATAGTATGACCTAATAAATTTTTAATTCAGTTAATGTGAATGTTGGTTACATAGAGGCCTTGTAATTGCTTTGAATTTCTTTAAAAATAGCAAAGATTCCACATAAGTTTTGAGATTGTTTTTTTCTTAAGTTTTAAGTTTTAAATTTTAGTTATTATTATTATTTTTTGTATTCAAACAATAATCTTAGCACTATTTATAGTATGACCAATTAAACTTTTAATTTGGTTAATGTGAATGTTGGTTACATAGAGGCCTTGTAATTTCTTTGAATTTCTTTAAAAATAGCAAAGATTGCACATAAGGGAATTGTGAAACTGATTAAGGTGATTACTCTAGAGTCTTTTTAAAGACTTTTTTTCGGAAAAATGAAACATTGTACATCAGAAAAATGTGCAGTACTTAAAAAAATTTAACATTTTTAAAATCCATCCAAAGAAAGTTATGTTGCTCAGCAAAATTATTGATAACATATTTCTATTTTGTTAATCCACATTTTCTTGGGCTACAAGATGTTTCCAAACATTTTTATTTTTATTTTTAAGGCATTTTTTGAAATTCAAGAATACAATAAAACTTTTGATTGGGTAGTTGGAAAATACTTTTTAAAATGACATTTTCTTACTAGAGTATTCACATTTCCAAGAAGTGCATATGCGCTTTATGGATACCTTCCTTGTAATTGTTTTTTTTTGTAATAATAATTGTTAAAATTTCATAGTAAAGGGGTTGTGGTTGAATCATATAATGTGGAAATAGAAAACATATATAAATATATTGGCTTTCAAAGTCTACATTATATCATTTTTAGCCAAAATTTTCCTATGCTTCGAGTTCTAACCCAAAAAATGTGTTTGTAATTATATTTCTTTACACATTGATATAGTAAAATGATAAACTGACAAAACATAGATTACTAAATAAAAGAAACCACATGGAAATCCATGGTTGATTCCTCAATGCAGGTGAAAAAAATTAACTTGTAAGCTTTCTTGGACTCAGAAGTCAAAGGGAGTAGAGGGAAAACTACTTCCCATGAGAGTTGCAAGTGGGATATTACCATGTGAACCAAAGCACTTAGCTTCTCCATCTTCACATCCAACTCCAGATATTGTTGGTGAGAGACGACCATATATGTAGAGAATTCCTTCTTTGACTCTACAAGCTCTAGCAATTATGTTGTCATTTGCATAGAAAAATTGTCTTGTACCCTATTATGCACCTTCAACTTGTGCTCCAATTCATCTTTCCAATGACTCCATTTGATAGTAGAGTGAACCATAGTTCTTTGTTCCTTGATCATCTCTCTCTTTTAGTGCCTCTAACTAATTTGTACAACCTTTAGATCATATAGAGCATAACTATGGTTTTTGTAGTGGCAATGACTCATGTTTGTAAAGAAAGGAGAGAATTGGGCCAAAGGGATACTCCTTACACTCCATACAAGCCCAACCTGATGATCTGAAATCCCTTTTGTTCCTGCTTGTGGAGAGTTTGAGATGAGGATCGATTCAAATTGCATCCAAAAAACCCAACATTCCTCTTTAATAACTCACACATATGCACCCACCTCATCATTGTACATTCTATAGCTATAAACACCACCAAGGATAACACAAGTAGAGATGTGGATTCGAGCTTTAATTCTTGAATTCCATTGAATGATTTATTGAGACCCTTGTTTCTTAGAAGATGATTTATCATAAATATCATAAGGTTATGGGAGGGATGCAAAGGATGGTGCCACCCATTTATCAATAGAAATCCTACTTGCATCCTTATTGGCTTGTTGATTGGCCACCTTGTTTTTCCTTTGCAACACTTGGAAATAGGGAACCTTCACAAAGAATTGGCTAAATCCTAATGTTTTTTGGATGGTACTTTCTTGTATGACATCGATGCATTAAAGTTTTAATGGTGATGGTAGAATCACCAATTACTGTGATTTGAGACAGTCCTTTCTCTTTCAAAAGGATAAGGCCTTCATATAAAACCCAATCCCCAACTTCATTATTTGTTGATGTGCTTGAGCCCTAGGTGAATTCAATTTCATTTTGTCCTTAGAGGTTGAGAATAGTCCCCCTTGTACCTTCCACCCTACCCCTGTAATTCTTATCTGTGTGGTTCCTACTTATTTGCAAGGTTACTAGAAAACAAAGTTGCATATTGTTTATACCTTATGATTTTTGTCTTTGTGTTTCCTTCTTAATTTCAAGGTTACTAAAAATAAAGTTGTGCATCCTTTGTTAGAGGCTTTAATATACATTAATATAACTATCTAGCTACCATGGTAGGTAAAATCTATGTCAATGAGGTGTCATTAACAAATTCGACAAGGGTGATACCATTGGAATTATCCCTTGATTGTCTCCCCTCCTTGTCATTGTTGGAGCTCTTCAAAGAGACTCTACAAATATGTACAACCTAGAGATAGGATACATATTTATTTGATTTCCCTTGAAGAGGGGAAGAAATCAATTAGTCTTTCATCAATTACAATTGAAAAATATTTTAGAAATATTGTCTTTCATCAACCTTTTGAGTGTCTCCAATTACTTCTCAATATGTATTTGATATGTCTAGTAAACAAGCAATGATTTTATTCTTCCAATCTTGGTTTGACGAATTTTTTCTTCAGCTAACATAACATTATTTTCCAATTATTTATCTTGTACAAAGCCTAGTTAGCCTTTGGAGTTTTAATACAAGAAGAGGTATTTTGGGCATGTTGTGATCATTTTTTCATATTTTATAGGTTGTGTTAGATGACAATTGGAAAAAAATTATCCAAGGAATTTGTATTTACTAGTTTCCCTATTGGAATCAAGGAAATAATTGTAGAGGTTTAAAGGTTACCCAAAATTTTACCTAGTCTTCTTGATTCCAAAACTACCTATAGAGAATCTTTATTTGTGATATATCAAGCTAACTTAAAAATTGTTTTCAAAAGATATTGTGTGATTGATATTTATCCTTTATCATATACAATACTTTTTTAGAAGTCTTCTAAAGTGATTGGTTTTCACAAAGAGTCATTATGAGAAACTCTTATTGATGATGGATTATTTATAAAAACCCTTTTCTACTTGGAGAAATAGGTTTTAGAAGAACCATCTTTCCCTTCCTTCTCCCCCTTAATTCTTCCTCATAACTATCTTGGATGGTAGGAGGACTTTCTAGTGTGATACTTGCTCAAACTTGGAGCTGCTTGGTGGAGAGAGAGAGAGAGAGAGAGAGAGAGAGAGAGAGAGAGAGATGTTTGTTTGTGAATTTTTTAGTTGTTCAAATTGTCTTATTGCAATTTTGATTTTCAGTTCCTATTTTTTCATGGTTCAGTAATTTCTACTTGTTAATTTGACATAAGTTAATGCTAAAATATTTAAGTGTTTTGACATTAATCTTGAAGAATATAGGACAGATTTACAATGATAATTTTTGTTTTCATAAAGTGATTTTCATATATAGTTTATGCATGACAAGATTGCCATAGAGGGATGAAACTTGATGGAACACATTCAATATATTTTCTCTTGGATTTCATTATTGATTGGGGTTGTTAAGGGGTGAAATATTATACACTATTGGTGTTTCCATTGTCATATTCATAACAGTCATAAGGATGAAAATTCATAGGGTTAAGATCTCGGAAACCTCTAGGAATGAGGTGAAATTTTTGAATTCCCAAATTTCAAAGTTTCTACATGGTATTTGATCCTTTGTGGTTGAAATCATTCTATATGTAATAGAGAGTTAGTATTTTAGTAGTGGTGTTCCTAGGAGAGGTGCTTGAACTTGTTAAGTTTATTATGCATGAAACCCTAGGTTGCTTGAAAGAAGCATTTGAACCCTAAAAAGGGTTTTATCTACTTCATATTGTCCATTTGTACACTTGAGGGTGTAATATAACTCTTGGTCTTAAAGAGTATGAAATATTGGATGGAGCTTCCAATTTTATTCCTTATAAGCTTATCTTGCATAATACCTATGGAGTAAGTTGAACTTCAGGAGCATGTTGAGAAACTGATTTCAACCTATTGATCCAACAAATTTAGTCTCTCATCGAAATAAGGAATCAAGTCTAAGATAATCATTCTTAAATCAATGAATTATCATTTCATCTCTCACATTGCAGAGACGAACATAGGAAAGGACATGTTTGGAGCTTTGGTTGAGTTGTTTCAAAACTTGTGTTTCTCAACAGAGGCTCCCACAAAAGTGGATTTTAGTTCTTTGTAGGAGAAATATAGATATTGTGGTGATATACTTGACTAGGACCACTAAGTTTAGAGATCAATTGCATGTTATTGGAACACATGTGGAGGATCAAGGGTTTCTGTCCATTGTCTTGAATAAACTTTTTCCTTCTCAAGTGATTTTTGTTTAGGGCCTTTGTTCTTGTTAGACCTTGCCAAAATTTGAAAATATTTAGATTGATATTGTGCAAGAAGAAATCATATTTCATCCTTATTTAGGATAATAAGGATAAGTAGTTGCAATTGGTCTCATTAGGAAGACAAAGAAATGTGGGAAAAACTCTACAAGAAGGAAGACTGAATTATAGAAAAGAAGGACTTGAGTAAGGTGATGTGTTTTTTATTTCATGAGATGGAAAATTATTCTAGCCAATGTCCATTAAAGAAAAAGGGGAAGGGATCGAAATAGGTCGCAACTTGGAGTGTAGTAGGTGTAGAGGAGGATCCCCCTTAGTTTAAGACTACCTTTTCTTTGGACTCTTGTTTTTCTTCTAACACTGTGTCTATTGTTGGATGATATATGTGAAGTGGAGATTCAATACATATTACATATGACATGCCATTATTCATTTGACCTTAGGAGAAAGAGGGAGGAATGAGTGTGTTCTTTGGTGATGATGCTACTTATATTGTGAGAGGACTTGGCTCCATTTCCTTCCAAATGTTTTCAAGTGATGTTCGTAAGTTGAGTGATTCTCTACTTGTTATTAGTTTCAAGAGTAATATTCTTTCACTTTATTGTATGAAAATTTTACAGTGGAGAGTTTCATTTGAAGGACAACATTGAACAATTAATGAATATAAACTAGCTAGTATAATGAATTTGGATAGAGGGTTAAGATGATCCTTCTAGTGAGAAACTAGATGATCCTTCTATACTTGAGGAGGAACATGTAGGGCATCAATGGTAGGATTCCATGGTGACACGTTTAGAATGTATTGATAAATTAGGGATTAATTCAAATATTGTAGCTAATGGGAGTGTTGTAAAGTATAGAGACATGATTTTTAGATTTTTTGAGGAAGAGGGGATTAACCGTGAAGTTACTCTTTCTTTAGGATTCTCTCAAAAAGAAATAATTGACCTATCAAGTTGATGTGTTGGTTTCCAAGGTTTTTGAGGTGCATGTGAAAGATACCCATGATCACAAGATGTTAACATCTATACATGGGTTGTTTATTATACCATGAGCTTGGTATTTCAAGATCGAGGAGTTGAATTGTGTATTTTTTTATCAATGTTATTTTGATGGACTTGATTCAGATGTCTTGGTATTGTATGGATATGTGATTATCTTTACAAGATGTTCTAGATAGCTCATGTTGTGGTGTATGGATATTTTGTAGCATGATGTTGACTTGAGGGATGAAGGAGTTTGTAAGGTTGTTGATGGTACAAAGTTATGTTCCTTCATATTCACAAGTGATCGGAGGTAAGGTTGGAGCCAATGCTGATAATTTTTATTCATCTATAATAGGGGAGTGAGAAATGGTATTTGAATCATTCTAGGATTGGTATTAGTTTAAACTAAAGACTCCACGATACTTCCATAAAATAAGAAGGGATTCAGGAAATATTGGAAAGAATGAGGCCTAAGGTTAGGAATATGGATGGATTATGTTCCAATTAATCTTCACAATTATATTACATAAGGGATTGAAGAACAAGGTTGGGAGTAGACTCATCTAATAGGTTTTATTTTAGGCACATGTGTGTTTTCTTCACATGTGAATGTTTTCATATAAATTTTGTTATGCTAGAATAAAAAAACATTTTCTTTCAATAAAAAAATAGTTAAACTAAATTAAGAAAGAAACGAAGGAACTTGGACCAAGGAAGGTCAATGTAACAATAGTATGGGTGCCCATAAAAGTTGTCCATACTCTAATATAGGCCTCATATCTCTATCACCCATGTCACTATAATGTTTATGAGATGCAAAGGAAATGAATCATCTCAACCTGTATTATATCATTAAATGTGGATGAAGGGAAACAAAGCCTAGCCAAAACATGCCAATTACACTTAGGTGAATACCCTATAAGGCTTAATATATTTTTCTTTCTAGGTAACATATTCTTGGGGGAAACCTCCCAGGGATTTCACCTCATTTTGAAGATGGTACCCATGTTAAACCTCATATTATCCATGGAATAAGGTTAGGTCAATAAATAATGAATATAGCATATATAACACATCAATAATCAACTCATTAGGAGAAAAATGTCACAAAGTGAGATTCGAACCTGAGTGGTGAGGGTAACAACTTTTCCTCAGAACCACTCGTGCTACACCAACTTGAAAAGGATTAGATTCATTATGTTGAAAATAAGAATGATTACTTAAATGAACATAAAGATGAAGGAAAAAATTGCGCTTCAATTTTTGTCTCATAATATTCTCCCTCAATACTTAGTTAGGGTCAAATAATGTGTAGACTATGTGTATATGAGATTGGTCTGTTAGTCTCTTCTCTAATTTTGTAACTATTTGGCCCCATGTTTCTATTTTTATTCTCTATATGTGATTGGATGTGTTCATATTCATCCATTCACATTTTTCTTCTCCAACAGCTCCTCTCCCACCTCGTTCAAATTCATCCATTTGCATTTTTCTTCTCCAACGGCTCCTCTCCCACCCCAGTCCTTTCATTCCACATCCCAAGTTTCACAAGAAATATGAATTTAACATTGTCAAACATCATCATGTTGGTTATTAGTTTCAATAGTAATATTCTTTCATTTTCTTGTATGAAAATTTTACAGTGGAGAGTTTCATTGGAAGGACAACAATGCACATTTAATGAATATAAACGAGATAGTCCACTAAATTTGGATAGAGGGTTAAGAGAGGGTGTATTTTACAAGTTTCTCTCTAATCCTATGGCCCTTATACATTATAGTGAGAAACTAGATGATCCTTCTATACTTGAGGAGGCACATATGGTGACGGGTTTAGAATGTATTGATAAATTAGGGATTAATTCCAAGATTATAGCTAATGGGAGTGTTGTAAAGTATAGAGAGATGATTTTTGTATTTTTTGAGGAAGAGAGGATTGAATATAATGTTACTCTTTCTTTAGGATTCTCTAAAAAAGAAATAATTGACCTATCAAGTTGATGTGTTGGTTTCCAAGGTTTTTGAGGTGCATGTGAAAGATACCCATGATCACAAGATGTTAACATCTATACATGGGTTGTTTATTATACCATGAGATTGGTATTTCAATATCGAGGAGTTGAATTGTGTAGTTGTTTTTCATTGTGATTTTGATGGACTTGATTCACATGTCTTGGTATTGTATGGATATGTGATTATATTTATAGGATGTTCTAGATAGTTCATGTTGTGGTGTCTAGAGATTTTGTAGCATGATGTTGACTTGAGGGACGATGGAGTTTGTAAGGTTGTTGATGGTACAAATTTATGTTCCTTCATATTCACAAGTGATCAGAGGTAAGGTTGGATCCAATGTTGATAATTTGTATTCATCTATAACAGGGGAGTGATAAATGGTATTTGAATCATTCTAGGATTGGTATTAGTATAAACTAAAGACTCCAAGATAGTTCCATAGAATAATAAGGGATTCACAAAATATTGGAAAGAATGAGGCCTAAGGTTAGGAATATGGATGGATTATGTTCCAATTAATCTACACAATTATCTTTCATAAGGGATTGATGAAAAATGTTGTGAGTAGAGTCATATAAGAGGTTTTATTTTAGACACATGCTTGTTTTCATCACATGTGAATGTTTTCATATAATTTTTATTATGCTAGAATAAAAAAAAAAATTGTTTCAATAAAAAAATAGTTAAACTAAATTAAGAAAGAAATGAAGGCTCTTGGACTAAGGAATGTTAATGTAACAATAGTATGGGTTCCCATAAAATTTGTCCATACTCTAATATAGGCCTCATATCTCTATCACCCATGTCACTATAATGTTGATGAGATGCAAAGGAAATGAATCCTCTCAACCTGTCTTATATCATTAAATGGAAACAAAGCCTAGCCAAAACATGCCAATTACACTTAGGTGAATACCCT
>CBVK0101782379.1:0-21472 GCA_900067695.1 Picea abies
TGCAACTCATGAGGTTGGATATGCAAAGAATATAACACATACCCAATATTCTCCCACTTGTTATTTTATTTTCATACAAGGGGTCATAGGATTACATAGTCACCAATACAAGGAAATAATGCCCATTGTTTCTCTAGACTAGGATAAATTATTGGTTCTCATATACTTTGTCAATGAATCTACAACATTCTTCAAAGTGTCCACCTTCATCAACAACCCCTTCTTGTCTTCAACTATCTCTCTCAGAAAGTAATATTGAACATCAATATGCTTTTTCTTTTAATGATAAGTTGAGTTCTTCTCCAGGAAGATTGCACTCTGACTATCACAATCTATCCTTACACCTTGTTGTACCAACCCAATACTTGAACACAATCTCTATAACCATGATACTTCCTTTCTTTCATGAGTGGATACCATCTATTTAGATTCTGTAATTGAGAGCACCACTATATACTGTTTTTTGTTCTTCCAATTGATTTCTCCTCCAAATAGGTTAAACACATACCCACTTTTATATATTCTACGATCTAGATCTCCAGCCCAATGTGCATCAACAAATCCATGTATTTCTAACACGTTGTCCAATCACGGTCTTCCTTGGTATCACAATCCATAAGCATTAGTTCCACACAAATACCTGAAAACCCTCTTTACTACTGCTCAATGATCCTTCCTTAGTTTTGACATATATCTTCTCAAAACTCCCATTTCATGTGGAATGTGTAGTCTAGTATATACCATTGCATACATCAAACTTTCAACCGCGCTATCATACAAGATAATGGACATGTCCCCTTCCTCTTCCTATGTCTACAAACATTGATCTACAGATAAATATACACCTACAGTAATAGGGACCTTGAAAAGTTTACATTCTTTCATACTAAACCTCTACAATATTGAATCAACATGTTTCCTTTGATTCAACCATAGTTTCCTTCTTGTCCTTTCTCTTTTAATTTCCATGCCCAATATTAAGTTTGGAAAACCAAGATCTTTCATGTCAAACTTAGAGGAAAACTTAGTTTTCACATCCTGTATAATTTTCTTGTTGTTTCCTATCAGTTACATATCATCCACATACAAGACCAAATAAATAAAATTAACACCAAATAATTTTAAACAAACTTAGTGATATTATTTTCTCCTTTTGAATTCAAGTCAAGGATGGTGCAAAGGATGGTGCCACCCATTTATAAATATAAATCCTACTTGCATCCTTATTGGCTTGTTGATTGGTCACCTTGTTTTTCCTTTGCAACACTTGGTAATATGGAACCTTCAAAAAACATTGGATTAATCCTAATTTCAGATGATACAAAAAATATTGATGTTTTTTGTATGACATTGATGCTTTACAAATCTAATGAAGATGGTAGAATCACCAATTATTGTGATTTGAGGCAGTCCTTTCTGTTTCAAAGGTTAAGGCCTTGATATACAACCCAAGCCTCAAATTCATTATTTTTTGATTTTCTTGAGCCCTAGGTGAATTCAATTTCATTTTGTCCTTTGAGTTTGAGAATAGGCCCCCTTGTACCTTCCACCCTTCCCTTGTAATTCTTACCTTTGTGTTGCCTACTTAGTTGCAAGGTTACTAGAAAACAAAGTGGCATATTGTTTATACCTTATGATTTTTGTATTTGTGTTGCCTTGTTAATTGCAAGGTTACTAAAAGTAAAGTTGTGCATCCTTTGTTAGAGGCTTTAATATTCATTAATATAACGATCTATCTACCATGGTAGGTCAAATCTATGTCAATGAGGTGTCATTAAAAAATTTGACAAGCGTGATACCATTGGCATTATCCCTTGATTATCCCCCCTCCTTGTCATTGTTGGAGCTCTTAAAAGAGACTCTACAAGGATGTACAAGATAGAGATAGGCTACATATTTATTTGATTTCCCTTGAATAGGGGAAGAAATCAATTAGTCTTTCATTAATTACAACTGAAAAATATTTTGGAAAGATTGTCTTTGTGTGTCTCTAACTACTATTGTAAAAAATCAACCTTTTGAGAGTCTCCAATTACTTTGCAATATGTATTTGATATGTCTAGTTAATAAGGAATGCTTTCATTCTTCCAATCTTGGTTTGATGAAAATTTTCTTGATCTAACATAATATTATTTGCCAATTATTTATCTTGTGCAAAGCCTAGTTAGCCTATGGAGTTTAATACAAGAAGAGGTTTTTTGGGCATGTTGCGATCATTTTTTCATATTTTATAGGTTGTGTTGGATGACAATTGGAAACATTATATCCAAGGAATTTGTATTTATTAGTTTCCCTGCTGGAATCAAGGAAATAATTGTAGAGATTTAAAGGTTACCCAAAATTTTATGTGGTCTTCTTGATTCCAAAACTACCTATAGAGAATATTTATTTTTGATATCTCAAGGTGACCTAAAAATTGTTTTCAAAATCTATTGTGTGATTAAGATTTATCCTTTATCATATAAAATGATTTTTTAGAAATCTTATAAAGTCATTGGTTTGCCCAAAGAGTCATTATGAGAAACTCTTATTGATGATGGATTATTTATAAAATCTCTTTTCTACTTGGAGAAATAGGTTTTAGAAGAACCATCTTTCCTTTCCTTTGATTTTATTCTCCCCCTTAATTCTTTCTCATAACTATCTTGGATGGAAGTTAGGAGGACTTGCTACTGTGATACTTGCTCAAACTTGGAGCTCCTTGGTGTTGGCTAGGGTTTTTCTGGTTTTATTTAGCTAGGGTGTTGGGGAGAGAGAGAGAGAGAGAGAGAGAGAGAGAGAGAGAGAGAGAGATGTGTGTGTGTGGAGTTTTTAGTTGTTCAGATTGTCTTATTGCAATTTTGATTTTTAGCTCCTATTTTTTCATGGTTCGGTAATTTCTACTTCTTAACTTGATATAAGTTAATGCTAAAATTATTAAGTGTTTTGACATTAATCTTGAATAATATAGGGAAGATTTACCGCTGTAATTTGTTTTTTCATAAAGTGATTTTCATATATAGTTTATGCATTGTAAGATTTTCATAGAGGGATGAAACTTGTTGGAACACATTCAATATATTTTCTCTTGGATTGCCTTATGGATTTCGGTTGTTAAAAGGTGAAATATTATCCATTATTTTTGTTTCCATTATCATATTCATAATATTCATAAGCCTGAAAATTCATAGGGTTAATATCTGGGAAACCTCTAGGAAAGAGTTGAAATTTTTTAATTCCAAAATTTCAAAATTTCTACATGGTATTTGATATTTTGTTGTTGACATCACTGTTATAACCTTATAATTTATAGGATCAGCTGGTGACTGAAATGTTATCTCTTTAAGTGTTTTTGTTTGTCAAATGATTTTCCATTCTACAAATAATTTGATAAAAAGAAAAGAAAAGAAAAAGAAAAAGAAAAGAAAGAAAAAGAATAAAAGAGGGCATAAAAGAAATTCAATAAAGCCCCATGCAATAACAATGATTTGGTCCATACCATTTAAGCATGGCCAAATTGTTTTAAATTGATGTTGATAGGAGTAGTGAATAATCTTGGATAAACTGTTTAATCTTAGCTAGGTGATTTAGGTTAGCTAGTGAATAAATTTGAACAAACTGCCTAATCTTCGTCAGATAACCACAAGATAGAGTAATTTCTTAGTCCAACAATTTAGTCTGGGCTAATTGTCATAGGTAATTAGGTTAGAGCATAGGGTAGTTTTCTTTATCTCAACAAAACAAGCATAATGGTCAATGTTTAACCATAACTTTGAGGTTCAAAGGCTTGATGTTTAACCCCCATGGTGATAAAGACAGGGAAAGCTTGGGCAAACCCACAAAACACACTTATCCTAAGTTTCCGAGCAAATATGATTTTTCACTCATTGAATAAAGATCATGCATAGATGAACGATTGGAGAGTGGGTGCCCAGATATACGGTTGACAAGTCTTTCCAGACCCCCCCGATCGTTCTACCTTTAACAGTGGGGGGGAGGGGGGGTCCGGAATCAGAGATAACAAAGGCACACATCTAAATGGTTGAGGCACCAGTGCTTTCATCAATGGTTGAGATTGAATTCTGGACCCCCCCTGACCGTTCTACTTTTAATGGTGGTAGGGGGGGTGTCCAGAATGTTAGTTAAATATCATGCACATATCTACGGTCCAGGGGTAGGCACACTGATGGATGTCTCATATTGTTTTTCAGACCCCCCGGTGGGCCCCTTTTTCCTCTACGTGGAAGGAATCCGTTGGGTCAGAGTTCCACCGCCTCCCACAGTCTGACATACCTTGTCTCCCCATGACGTCATTTTCCATGTTCTCCCCTAAAGATCACATCTCGTTACTCTGTCAGTCCTCTCACCCTGTTACAAGTCCCTTCACCATGGTCAAGTCCCAATTGACTCCCTCCACGTCACCCAGTCGTATATGTTAGTCATTGTCACCTGCCATCTCACGCTCTAAACGACCTGTTGGCCATTTATTACTGGATAACTTATCTGTTAACTTGCTGACCTCTCTCCCACTCCCAACGGGTATTTGTTTGCTCAAAACTACCTTCACCCTTCATTCCCTCATCATTTACCATGTCGCCGCACCAGAGAACTTTTCCCTGTTTTCCTCTCCATTACAGTTAGTTTCCCAAAGCCACAGTTATCCCCGCTAACCATTTTGTTTTACTTGCAGGTATTGTTACAGTGATGGCGCCAAAATCAAAGAAAACAGAGGCCTAGGAAAATCCTTTCCTCCCTCCTCCTGTCGACCATGACAGGATCCCTCTAGCTGACAAAGACCATTTAATCACAGACACCAGATGCAAGTTTGACTTCGCAGATTTATAGTCATGGATAAAGGATGTTTTCTTGGACCAAAGTGATGAAATCGGGCTCTGGGAGTCAAACCTTCCCCTGTATCCTTTCCCCTAGGTTCACCATTTCCCCAAATTTTCCCTCAAATTCCAGGCTCATTACCTCCCCGACCAGAGAGCCATAGTTTCTTCATCAAGAGAAAATTTGTTATTCATTACACTAGAAGCCATTGATCAGATGATGCAGATACCCAAAGCTGAATCCACCTCACCTTTCAACCTTGAAATCATCACAAAACTATACCAGAAATTGTTATTCCCCTAAAGATCTCAGATTTTCGAGCTTTTTCTCCCATAGGCCACTCATCTCCCCACTACAAATCCCTCGTATCCTTCATCCTTGTTCTCAGTGAAGGGAAACCAAGTCATCTCGTCACTCTGCGCCCTGCTTGGGTATTTTTCGGATCAATGGGTGGATGAACCCATATTGGGTTTTCTATCCATCTTCTCCAAAGATGAACCCACCACTCAGTTTGACTACAACACTTTCCCGGTGGATAGCATTCATGAGCAATTCTCAATTTTTTCCATGGAAGGCATGTTTTGGTATTCCTTAATACTAGCTTACATGTTCATTTTCTTCCAAGCAGACAAATTTTCCTTTTCAATGCAGAAGATGGACAAGGATGGGAGGCCATAGGCAATAACAACATGGACTTCCCTGCTCAGAGAAAACTCTTCAGAATTCAGTTTCAAGAAGTTGATCGAGCAGTTCTACCACCCAATGGTGAGCATGCTCAGTGGTAGACTCGAGCCAATAATAAATGAGGAGATTCAGAGGATACTACACCTCTCAAACCTTGCAAAAATGGGAGAGTGGTACCTGTACCAAGACCACATAGAGATCAGAGTGTATGGGTGTGAATTGGCTCCATACAAGTCTCCCAAGTATCTACTCGTGAGGATATTTTCCCTGGAATACATAAGACAAATGATTAATTCAGATGACATACATTTTGCATCTCTGAAGAAGAAGCAACAACTCAGAATCAAAGGGCAAATTGGGTCTTTCATCTACAATAGCCGAGGTGACGGGGAGGAAGCAGATAGATTGCTAAAAGAAATGAATTTTTTTGTTAGTTTCACATGGCACTATGATCCATGTGGGATAATTTATGAGATGAGGATTAAAAATAAGAATATCCCATATGTTTATACATCCAGGCCTGAGATAGAGAAGTTCACCAACCAGATAGAATGGGAGCCAAACACTTTGGTTGAGATAGAACAATAGGACCTTTCGGTCACTATCTCACAGATGACTACACCACAAGTTCCCAAGGAGAAAAGGCCCAAGAAGGACACTTCACCTTCCATCACTGAAGTATCCTCTGAAGAGTTCCAATTACACACCAAGAGGCCAAAAAGCAGTCAGACACCTAACATGGCTGGTGAAAAGGGAATTCAATCCACTACAACTATGGAGGTTGATTGGTCGCTCCTTAGTATAAGAAGCAAACAAATCATGACTACAGTGTTTCCCAAGAAGCCTATCGATACTCCACCAGTCAACCAACCGAGCAAAATAGGACCAAAATTGCGTATTTTTTAGAAGTATGATCTAATCAAAAAGAAAAATCAGACGCTGACCAGCAACATGTATGCTCATTTCTAGAAGCAAACATCAATTGCACAACACAGACTGTTGTCTTCATTCGACACTAAGAAGGGTAGAATGCACATGGAGTTTCTGCAAGAACAGGTCCCAGACCCGAAAGTAATCACAGATTACAAAAGGGAAACATTCAAATTTCAGACTAAAGATGTGCATCTAGCTGATCAAATGGATATGCACAGGAAAATTGGAGAAATGGTTTTCTCCAAATTGGAAAATGCTTCTACTGCTGCCTCCAAGTTATAGGTATCTCTGAGCAATGTCCAGACGCAACTGAAGTTAGAAAAAATATCATCCTTTGCCAAGTATAACAAGATTAAGACGTTGCAAGAACTGGTCCTCAAGATCAGATATGATACCTCAAATGTGAAAGAAGTTGAGGAGATGCTCAAAAATAAAAATATTGATATAGCATCTCTGAGGAAACATTTGAAACTTCCACCAACAAAAGATTCACAGGCAAAGGAAATAGCGGAGACATAAGGGGAAAAGGATGAGATGCTCAAGATGATCATGTAGTAGAATGCACAGTTGAAGGAAATGGAAGTGGAATTGGAAAAAATAGTGAAAGAGAAGGAGAAGTCAAAGCCCATGGAAATCATTCCACTGAGCACAGTTCCACTCACAGGAGTGAGCACAACATCTGTAGCAGAAATTCCCTCGGAAACTCCACTGACAGCTCTGGAGAAAACATTTGAACTGGCTAAATCCATGGAAGAGATGAATTTGCAAGAGACAAATATTACAAGACTTAAGAAGGATAGTGAGAACCTTGAGCAACTCAAATCTTCCTTCCAAACCAACTACTCCAAGGAGAAACAAACTTCAGACCAGCTTAAACAGGAATTGCAACAGCTTCAAAAGAAAACAATGGCGGGAAAAACACTTGCTAAGGTCAAAGAAAGTGTCTGGATGGATATCACCAAGTCCATGAATGAAATATGTCCGATGATACAAATCATGTTCGAGAAAAATGAGATGGTGCAAAGAAGTTAGCAGGCTATCGATAAGATAAGAGAAGAACTGGGAGAGATGCCCATAGAATCTGTTGAGATCATCAAATTTATGAATTCCAAAACTAGAGAGGAGCTAAAGGATTTGAAGATTGAAGATAGGACAGAGACCATCCTTGAGGTCAAGAGGGTCTTGACCAAGAGAGGACTGATGCTACATCTGGAGGAAAAGGTCCATACCATGGACACAGGAGTGCAAAGATTTTTCAGCAAGATTGAAGCTCTGCAGAAGAAATGTCTTCCTGGTTTGAGAGTTATAAATGACAAGTTAATGTCACTTTCTGATTACAAAAAGAAACTAGCCACTGTGGCTAAGGATAGCTCAAAATTCTTAGGAATACAAGGCAGTATCACAGGCAAGGAATTCTTAGATGATTTACAATTAGACATCAATATACAACATGAGATCTGGTACATCTTCATCATCAAGCCAACTTTTTCCAAATATACGGAGATGGATGAAGTATACCAAAGATTGCTCAAAGTCAGCGTTCCCAGTAACATTCGATGGGAAGTGTTATACAGTCTGATTGAGTAGGCGATGAGGTGTCCAAGCCTAGTCATCTATCTAGTCAGACGAGGTCATGCAGAGGTCTCACCAATGGTTCACCCCAGAAATTAGCATGAAGTTTCAACACATCATCAAACAGTTCCTAAATTTTTGTATCTTGTTAAGTTAGTTAGCTAAATTTAGATTTGCCACACCCGGATCTTTAATGACAGGATCGTATATAATTTCGATTATAAATACTTCAAACTTGGAAGTACCGAGGGTTGATCTTTACACCCTGCAAGCTACAAAGACTGTAATTTTGATCAAGAGATCTTCCAGTAATATAAAGAGACATTTCACAGGATTCTCACATGTTATTCATTGGTGATGTTTTCTCTTCTATGTTGAATGTTCTTCTAGCTTAGTTGTCATATTTTTTTCTAATCTAATCTTTTAAAAGTAATGCATGTTTCAGGATTTATCTTTGTATACCCTGTTTTTAGACTTTGAAAGGTTTTAATGTTTATCTTCTTATATTACAGTGAATAAATTCTTAAATGCTTCTTCATTTTAATTGATATTCACATCTTTTCTACTATTCATCACTTTATTTCTAAAGAATCCAATGAATGCATTATCTTTCCCTATGAAAAGAATCTTTTGTTTCTGTTTAGATTTCTATCTTTATAATACAGACCCCATAGCCCAACAGAGGCATGAACCCTTTTCAGCCAACTTAACAAAAACAACAAACCTTTTCAATCTTATTTTATTTTATATAACTAGCCTAATATCTTAAAGTTGAAACATAGCTAAATCACATAGAGAGATCCCTCTTTGAAACTGGTAGGGCTAGATTCCAGTTTTGAAGTGGTTGGATAAAGTTACCTTTAGTAAATTCCTTCTTCTTTGACAACCTCTAGGAATTTACAGAGCGATAACAATCACTATATATGTAAGAGGGAGTTAGTACTTTAATCATGGTTTACCTATGAGAGGTGCTTGAACTTGTTAAGGTTATTATGTGTGAAACCCGAGGTTGCTTGAAAGAAGCATTTGAACCCTAAAAATGGTTTTCTCTACTTCATATTGTCCATTTATGCACTTGAGGGTGTAAGATGACTCTTGGTCTTAGAGAGTATGACATATTGAATGGAGCTTCCAATTGTTTTCCTTGTAAGCTTAGATTACATATACCTATGGAGGAATTTTATCTTTAGGAGCATGTTGAGAAGGTGATAACGACCTAATGTAACAACCCCTTCCTTACGACTACAGTCGAAGAATTTTTTTTTTTGTTTTGTTTTTAAGAATTAAGAGGCAAGAAGGAGACAAAGACAACTGTTTAACCACACCACTGATGATGAATGAAAGCATGCAGTCTAGGAAATAGGCTACTATGACACCACGTACAGGCCCAAGGACATATGGGAAAACATACGTAGACAACAAGGAGAAATATACTACCCGCCCGACACAAACAAGACACACCTACAAGCTTAAAGGACAACATCCCTTCTTGACACAACGACCTTGACACACAAGACTAAAGCACTCCACCCATGCACCTAAAGAAACTTTCCATGCTCGTCCACACTCATTCAAAATGCACCAACTCTAGCCATGTTCTTGATCGCCGCTATCCCATAGGGCACGACATGATCGCCTCATCAGGAATCATTCCGTCCCCAGGTGATAGACGCATCAATAACCTTGTGACATCACATCCTATCTTGACCAAGGACTATAGATAAATCCCATGCACTAGAACCAAATACCACGAGGAAAACCACACCCATACCCCAGCAACAGGTCGATGAAATGCCAGAGGAAAAAGAAAAGAGATGTCACAAGACAATACACGACATCGTCCATGACCCAACCAATCACCCAGTCTAAACTAGTCAATGAGTACAATCTGTTTTAACATGGGTTACCATTCTAAACGGGGCACGTCTAAGTTACAATTAGTCATTAATGCACCCACTAATTTAGCGTTAATACACTCAATTTAGCAAGTCTAGGTAATCAATACTAGAACTATAATTATAATACAATCTAACCTCAAAAATCAATTTAGCAAGTCTAAAATTGGCAATCTAGTCTTTACTCACCAATTTAATTTTAATCATTATTACAACCTAAAGGACAATTCTATATTAATCCAAAATCTCCATCCAACTAGTCATTAACTTAAATCACAACATTAACAATCTTAAAGTAAAATGCTTCCATTGTAACACTTATGAACAATTAATCTCAACATGTAGACTAGCTATATTGACCGAACTAACAATACTAGTTGTCATGTAACATTGAGAAGGAAACTGCCAACTATTAACATCATTGTAGCAATCTAGCAAGGCAACACAATAGTAGTTACATAACAATTAATATAGCAAATAACAAGTCAAGTGACATAGAAATTAACATAACAATTAATTTAGCAATAACAAGGTGATTTATATAATTGTTATCATAACAAGTAATATAGCAATAAAAAGGCAATTAACATGTTAAATAACATAACAATTAATATAGAAATAAAAAGGCAATTTACATGACTGTTAACATAACAACTAAAAATGCATTAACATGACAATTAACATGTTAATTAACATAACAATTAATATAACAATAACAAGGCAATTACATGACCATTAACATAACAATTAACAACGCATTAACAAGGCGACTTACATAATTGTTAAACATTTAAATCACCGTGGTAATTAATCAATAAGAATGATTATGCTGACCATTAACTCATTGTAGAAAATAAAATGACAATTAATGGACAAGACATCATTGTAGCAGTTATGTTGGCAGTGAGAACGTTGGGTACACTCAAATTGAAGGAGGATACAAGACAATACAAAACTGCGACAGGATCAACTCGGGGTCATTCAACAACAACACAGTCATAGTTTTAAAGGAAAAATGTTGTACCACACCTCAACACAACGCAGTACACAAATGGTGGAAAATCATGCCCATTCCACAACAACGCACTCAAAATTAAATGGCAAGACATGGTCATTCCAACAACAACATAGACAACAATTAAGGGGCAAAATGTGGTCAATCAATAACAAAACTCAATCAACTTAAAGGCAATTCATTGTGCTACTTATTGGCCAATTCATGGTCATTAGTCAGCAACAATAAAATTAATGCAATCCACGCAGGGAGGGATACATAAGTTTGCTGAGATAAACCATTCAACCAACCATTCAATTGAAATCACTGAGGTTATCCCTTCGATTAAGAATGCCCAAAAGTAAAAAAGTTGTTGGGATTAACTATTCAAGTGACCTTTCAATTACAATCGTTGAGATTAACCTTTCTATTAAAAATGCCTAGAAGTATAAATTGTTGTACCTGCATAAACATTCACTACAATAAACATTTGAAAAATTCGCTAAATGTTCGTTGTAAATACAATAAACCCTATCAATAATATCGGAGGTAGGAGGCAGTTAATTATGTTGACCAGAGCCATCTTAGACCAGTTGTTGATATAAATCAGAGAAGATGCAGGCTTCATAATTATCTCTTAGTTTTGAGGAGATGCAAGGTGAGATATTGATTTGCAACCTTCGACAAGCATGAAGCAATAACTAGGTGGGTACGAATTAAAAATAAAAACACAGGTTAAAGAAATTGGCAACATAGACTTCTTCAATGCACAAAATTTGTCAACGAAATTCTATTTTACACCATTTACATAGAAGCAGGCAGCTAGGTGATGTTTGATTAGGAATTAGTTGTAGAGGGTGAATTTTCCCTAACTCTGACCTCCAGAGCTTAAACTAGATAGAATTGTCATAATGCCTGCTTCTTATGGTAAGAGGGTTTTACCCGAGACCTTGTAGAAATATGAAGGCTTCATCAGAAAAAGGGTAACTCTGTAAGGTAATTAAGGTTTAGGAAGTTCTGGCTTTTTAGATTTTTTTTTTTTATATACAGTAAGTTAACTCACCAAGTAGTTAAGATTATCGAATGGCAGTCATAAAGAGTAAAAATCAAGGTGAAATCGTTGCCACAATTCATGGCCAATAAAGCAATCTTAAATGCACAGTTTCAGTCTTGATAAAGGAAAATCGCCAGAGTAAAAAGGGGCACAATGTAGACAAGAAAGATAAAATTTCACTGTCAATCAATAATTTGTTGGGTCAATATCTGCATCAAGGTGCAAGACACACAATCAACCAAGGACAAAAAACAAAAGTAGACGACTGATAGGAACGTCCTTCACTCATCCACGCACAGAAAAGTAGGGCATTGAGATTCATAGGTCTATTAATGCCGAAGCGACGATCGTAGATCAATCTCCTGGCCGACTGCTCAGGCGCAGACTGATGAGCTAGGGATGAAGGAAAAATAAACTGCAGTCAATGCAATCAATAAACCTCAGGAAAATCAAGACATTTAGGGGTCGAAGGCCATGGGAAATCAACCAATCATCAAATGAAGCTATGGGGAAATTTCAGTCATCAATTAGAATGCCAAGACTATCATATTCTTTACTTGATTAAGCATACAGAGATGAAAGCATAAATCATACTAACAATCTACCATGCAGAAATAAAGGAAAGCATATCGTTGCCCAATCTCCCACTCTGCATTGATGTCTCGTGCACTTTGTGTCGCTCTCACTTGCCAACTGATGAGATTTCATTGGTACCTCCCAACCAATGCTAGGGGTACTCTTCTTCCCCCTTATCCCCCTGAGCCGCAGAGGGGCCATGCACACTAACCATAGATTCAGCTAGCTCCCATCTCGCCTCGCAAGGAGGAGATACCACTCCTCACTGAAATCGGTATCTCAACTCCCACAAGCTAAGTCAGTCAAGTATAGATTTTTGCAGCATAACGTTACAGAAAACAAAAGAGCCCCCTCATCATTCTCCTCCATTATATAGATTTCCCAAGTCAAAAACTTTCCCAAAACCCCTTTTAAATTATTTTTCATAAACTTAATTCATAATAATCCTCACCGTACATGTGTCACCCATCCCCTTCATTCCTCGAAAAACTAAATTCTTTAATTAATTAATTACCCTTATTTCCCTCACCCACCTAGAGTCACTCCTAGAATCGCTCCTAGGTGTCCCNNATTTCCCTCACCCACCTAGAGTCACTCCTAGAATCGCTCCTAGGTGTCCCAAATTCCCTTACAGGTTTTAATGACTTTCCCAATTATTAATTTGCTAGTTCAATTTAAATTAGAAAGTTCTTAAATGGTAGATACCTTACTAAGTTGGACTAACTAATTTTTCCCTAGGGTTTCCCCTTTCTTTTAAGGTTCCCTCTTTTTCCTAGTTTCCTAATTATTTTATATTTCCCCTTTTTAATTAAACTCAAAAAGGCATGTGCAGAAGCTTAGCTTTTTTCCCCTTCATAATAAAGTAAAACAATCATTTCCCCTTTTTAAGTTTTATCCCAAAAGATTTTTATAAATAACTTTAATTGCTTACCCCTTTCTTGTCACAAGATTAATGAAGATTACCTTTATTATTTATTTTATTTTTTTATTTTTATATATGTTTATTTTTATTATTTTTATTTTTATAAAAAGGTAAAATTTTACCACCAACAAAATTTAGACCTAGACCTTATTTTCCTAGGTTGGGCGACCTTTTCTTTAAGGGAAAGGTTTCAAATCTTCCTTAACACTTTATTGTCCTAAAGCCATCTAGGTTTATCCAATTATTAAATAACCACGCGACGTGCCCTTCAGGACACACCACATGCTCCAAGGGTTCCACTAGCCTCTTTCTCTTTCTCTTGCACGACGTTCCCTTCAGGACACACCACGTGCTCCAAGGGTGCCAATCACCTCTTTCCTTTTTTCTTGGGCGACATGCCCTTCAAGATGCACCACTTGCCCCAAGGGTGCCACTTGCCTCTTGACTGACTTGGTAGAGATCAAAAACCCTTGGAGTCAATACTCCGCTAGGTGATCTTGTGGGAGACTAAGGACCTCTAAGGAATAAGGCCCATCCCTTATTGCGCACCCCTTAGAATCATCGTGAGCAACTGTCCTAGTCTTCCCTCACGACATAGTGGGTCCTCTCGAACTAGGTAAACATTAACCTACAGTTCGAGCCACGGTGGGAGTGCTAGTAGGCTGTGGTAGGGATGTTTTCCACACCTCTCCCTCAACATCTCTGGTAGTCGAGCATGACCCCTCTACTCCACATTTGAGTCTGGTCGACAAGCTATCGTTAGCCTGCATCATCAACGAATCATGTCATAAATATATCCATATCATATCATCTAATCAGATGCACTAATATCACATATAAGACAATCAAACCCTAATAGTTCACTCCCCAACTCAATCTGGAGTCCAAGGGTTTCCATCGATGCCCCTGCATCCTCGAGGTCCAAAATCCTACACACTCAGTAAAACCGAGTCAATGTCACCTATCTATGTCAATGCAGCAAAACAACATGACATCAACCCATAACGCCTCATAATAAAAATCAAATGTTTTATTAGCATAATAATTCTAATCACTTGCAAGCAAGAGTCCTCAAAGAATAAGTTCGCTCAGTGTGCCAGAGCGGGATGTTACAATGACATATTGAATGGATCTTCCAATTGTTTTCCTTGTAAGCTTAGATTACATATACCTATGAAGGAAGTTGATCTTCAGGAGCATGTTGAGGAAGTGATTATGACTTATTGATCCAAAAAATTTAGTCTCTCATTGAAATAAGGAATCCAAGGCTAATATAATAATTCTTGAATCAATGAAGTATCATTTCATCTCTCACATTACAGAGAAAAACATAGGAAATGACATGTTTGGAGCTTTTGTTGATTTGTTTCAAAACTTATGTTCCTCAACAGATGCTCCCGCAAAAGTAGCTTTTAGTTCTTCATAGGAGAAATATAGATATTTTGGTGAGCTACTTGACTAGGAACACTAAGTTTAGATATCAATTGCATGCTATTGGAACACATGTGGATGATCAAGGGTTTGTGTCCATTTTCCTGAATGAACTTTTTCCTTCTCGAATGACTTTTGTTTAGGGTGCTTTTTCTTGTTAGAACTTGCCAAATTTTGCAAAGCTTCATATTGATCTTGTGCAAGAAGAAATCATATTGTAGACTTATTTAGGATAATAAGGAGAAGTAGTTTCAATTGGTCTCATTAGGAAGACAAAGAAAGCTAGAAAAAACTCTACAAGAAGAAGGAAGACTCAATTATAGAAAAGAAGGGCTTCAAAAAGGTGACGTGTTTTTGATGTCATGAGATGGGACATTATTCCAGAAAATGTCCATTGAAGAAAAGGGGAAGGGTGTGAAATATGTTGCAACTTGGAGTGTAGTAGGTGTAGAGGAGGATCCCTCTCAGTTTAATAATAACTTTTATTTGGACTCTTGTTTATATTCTAACACCATGTCTATTATTGGATGGTATGTGTGTGAACTGGAGATTCAATACATATGACAAATGACAGGTCATTTTTTAGTTGATTTTAGGAGAAAGAGGGAGGCATGAGTGTGGTATTTGGTGATGATGCTAATTTTATTGTGACAAGAGTTGGATCCATTTCCCTCCAAATGTTTTCAAGTGATGTTCTTGAGTTCAATGATGTTCCAATTGTTATTAGTTTCAAGAGTAGTATTCTTTCAGTTTCTTGTATGACAATTTTACAGTGGCAAATTTCATTTCAAGGACAACAATGCATAATCAATGAATATAAACTAGCTAGTCCAATGAATTTGACTAGAGAGTTAAGAGAGGGTGTCTTTTACAAAATTCTTTCTAACCCTATGGCCCTTATACATTCTAGTGAGAAACTAGATTATCCTTCTATACTTGAGGAGGCACATGTAGGGCATGCATGGTAGGATTCCATGGATATAGGTTTAGAATGTATTAATAAATTATGGATTAATTCCAAGATTGTAGCTAATGTGAGTGTTGTAAAGTATAGAGACATGAATTTTCGAATTTTTGAGGAAGAGGGGATTGACCCTGATGTTTCTCTTTCTTTAGGATTCTCTCAAAAAGAAGGAATTCACTTATCAATTTGATGTGTTGGTTTCCAAGGTTTTTGAGGTGCATGCGAAAGATACCTGTGATCACAAGCTGTTAACATCTATGTGTGGGTTGTTTATTGAACCACGAGCTTGGTATTTCAAGATCAGGGAGTTGAATTGTATAATTGTTTATCATTGTGATTTTGATGGAATTGATTCACATGTATTGGTATTGTATGGATATGTTATTATCTTTACTGGATGTTCTATATAGCTCATGATGTGGTGACTGGAGAGTTTGTAGAATGATGTTGAATTGAGGTATGATGGATTTTGGAAGGTTATTGATGATACAAATTTATGTTCCTTCATATTCACAAGTGATCAGAGGTAAGGTTGGAGCCAATGTTGATAATTTTTATTCATCTATAACAGGGGAGTGAGAAATAGTATTTGAATCATCCTACGATTGGTATTAGGATAAACTAAAGAATCCAAGACACTTCCATATAATAAGAAGGGATTCGGGAAATATTGGAAAGAATGAATCCTAAGGTTAGGAAGATGATTGGATTGGGTTCCAATTAACCTACACAATTCTTTTTCATAAGGGATTAGAATAACAAAGTTGGGAGTAGACTCATATAAGAGGTTTTATTTTAGATACATGTTTGTTTGCATCATATGTGAATGTTTTCATATAAATTTTGTTATGATAGAATAAAAAATAAACTATTGCTTTCAATAAAAAATAATTAAACTAAATTAAGAAAGAAACAAAGGAACTTGGACCAAGGAAGGTCAATGTAACAATGGTATGGGTGCCCATAGAAGTTGTCCATACTCTAATATAGGCCTCATATCTCTATCACCCATGTCACTATAATGTTGATTATATGCAAAGTCAATGAATACTCTTAGCCTATATTATATCATTAAATGTGCATGAAGGGAAACAAAGCTTAGCCATGGAATGCCAATTGCACTTAGGTGAATATCATTATATCTTGGGTTGACCCAGGTTCAAATCTCAACAGGTTTCCAAAAAAACCCTAAAAAACTATCGGCCCTCCTGGTAAAATAGAAGGCAACGCTACACACAGGGTGCACAACACAATCTCACCTAAGATATATTTAATGGGAGACTGCAATACTCAAGTGTTTTCATTCTAGGAAGGAGTGGGGATCTATGGTTGTGTTCTTCCTTCTTTATGCATTAACCTTGTTAATTATTTAAGTATTTCTAGGATTTATTCATCTTTAGCCTTACGCATGCATGTTGATACATCTAGTTTAATAATTAATTCATAATCTAATCATTAACAGAAAGTAAAAATTCATTAAACATCACATAGAACCCAATTTTTATCATTTTTCACCCCCTCCTTGGGCTATGTCCACATAGATAAGGCTTCTCTTCCCTTTTATTTAATCTGCTGCAAGATCTTGTGCTGCAGGTATTAAATCTTAGTAATACAATCAAGATTGAGGGTGGGAACCCTCTATGAGGTGGACTAGATCACATTGGGATCCTCATACTATGACCTAACCCTAAAAAACCTCTCTTACTTGACTCTTATACAAACTTATTACAATCGACAATTCCACAAAGTGGTATGATCATTTTCTCTCCTTAACTAACATCCCCCTTTCTAGACCTCCTAGGTTATTATTTATACTATTTTACAGGCTTATAGCCATTACAATCCTTATCAAAAACCATAACCCTATCCTAGTTAGGCTTGTCTTATTGCATGCCACATTTCTTTTTCTCCTGCATGTTGTTTTTCCTTCTTTTCCTGCATGTTGATTTATTGCCAATTCTTGTGCATGCCCCAAAATTAGATCTTCCTTTCTAGAAATATGTCTTTCCTCAAATCAGATCCTTATCCAAAAGTAGGCTTGCACCCAGAATAGACTTCCTTTCTTAAAATTTTCCTGCTCCCAAAAATCCCCCAACACTGACCTATGGCTCATCCTGAGCCACTTACGTGGTGTGCACTCCCTGAACAACCTTAGCCAAGATGTGAAACTTTCCTTCTAATTCTTCCCCTTTTTCTCTATCTTGCACATCTTTCTTTGTGAGCTCCTCTATCCAATGCATTGTGATGTGTTCCCTTAGAGGCTCTATGCTCTCGAAATGATCCCGATCCATCCCTGTCTTCTCCTCCTTCAGTTATGAAATTATTTTCATTTGCTCCTCCTGGAGAGGTTATAACTAGGCTTTCCTTACCTTCTTGTTATTGTACGTAGTATTCAATTCTATTTGCAGGGTCTTCATGTCCTGTGCACCCTTCAATTGTTGTGTAATTCTCATGTCATTTTTTCGTTGCTTTAAATCCTTCATTGCAGTGCTGATTTCCTCCTCTTGCTGGTCTAGTTGTTGGACCTTGTCATCTTCCTCCTATAAAATTTCATACCCCACCCAGTTTTGAGTCTCGCTGATTTTCAGCCAATGTTTAATGACCAAACCCATATTTATGATAGCCAATTAATCTTAGCATATAATTAATTTTTCATAATTGAAACATGAGGATTCTGAACAATATTTAACACAGAAATAAAACCATATCAGCAACACATAACTCAGAAAATTTAACATAGTGATTTTTTGTCTAACAACGACCCTGGAAAAACCCGCAAGGGGAAAACCAGTGAGAGAGGGAGTTTTTATTATTTCATAGCTTCAAAGAAAATATTTTACAACATATTCATCTTCATAAATTTATTGACAAACTTATCTCAAAAATCGTGCCAAGTCTTCACACAAAATCTTAGCCAAACTCCTTGAAATTCATGCATGAATTTCCTACACAAAAGTATAGCTCTTCTCCTCGATATTTGTGCCTCTTTATTTCTATATGGATTCCTCGAAATCGGTGCCAACAAAAACAACAATATTTTGGGCAATAAGTGCATGTACAACCTCCTTGAAAACCATGTCAATCACCCATAAATCACACACATAAATTATCCTGGATTTCTGTGCAGCAAAACGATAGTACAGATAGTCAAAATCCATATGGTACGACCTGTGTCAGTTGGCTATACCTTCCCTCATTTTCTGTGCCAAAACAAAACCTCAGCCATGCAGATTGCTAAAATCCATACTGTATCGCATGTATTAAATGATGTGCCTCTTCCTCGATTTTTGTTCCAGTATAAAGTTGTACAAACTACTGAAATGCATATTGTATGGTGTGCAATAAATGTTGTTCTCTCTCCTCAATTTTCATGATAAAGTGTGCCTATATGCTATCTTGGAATGCATTCCCTAGCTCAGTAAAAATGGCCTCCTTCTTCAACTCACCCTCTTTCTCTTCTTGCTCTCTTCTTGCTCTCTCAACAAATGAATGCATTAACCCTAGAGAGGGTGCACCCTCCTACCCTAGTCGACCTCATGAGGGAAGGTGAAGAGTCCTCTCATCCAATGGTTGAGATTAGATGAGATCAATGATGGAAATAAAATCTCTTTATTCACTCACTTTCCCTAAGTCTCAAAAAGTCACCTTTTAATTTGTCTCTCACAAATTAAATGACTAGGGTCCACATTAGGCACTTTCTCACCCCTTAGGTGCATAGGTGATGAGAAACACTTGCCTAGGTACTTTTTAATTATTTTTAACACTCCCTCTTACCGAGGAAAGTGTTACTCACCACTCCAAGACTGTCCCTAAAAAATACAAACTTGCCTTTTCCCAAGGCTTTGATGAGTATGTCTACAACCTACTCATATGTAGATATGTATTGTAATTCAACTACTCCTCTCTGAACATAGTCATGAATGAAGTGATAATGAATCTCAATATGCTTAGACCTGTCATGAAAAACTAGATTCTTCGATAGTTTAATGTAACTCTTATTGTCACAATAAATAAAAGTAGGCCCCAACTACACACCAAACAATCCCACCAACAACTTGTGAAGTCAAAGAGCCTCACAACTGGCCTGACTGGAATCCATATAATCAGCCTCTGTAGAACTCAAAGCCACTGAATTTTTCTTTCGACTGAACCAAGACACCACTATTGAGCCTAATCCAAAACAACACCCAGAAGTACTCTTCTGGTCACTAACACATCTTGCCCAATTTGAATCTGTATAGCCCACCAAAAGAACTCCATCCCCTCTTTGATAGTCCAGACTATAATCTACCGTACCACAAAAATACCTGAGAACATGTTTTGTTGCCACCTAGTGAACTCTCCTAGGCTCCACCATGAACTGACTATGAGTATTGATAACAAAACAAATACTTTTCCTAGTATTGACCAAATACATTAAAGAACCAATCAACTAACGATATAAAGTGGAATCCACCAACTGTGACTCAGAAGCATGAAGCTTCTTCCAATTGGTAATCATGGGAGTGGTCATGGGCCTATAATCCTCCATATGGAATATCCTCAAAATGTCACACACATAATTCCCCTATCCCAAGAAGATGTGTCTAGGCTTTAGCCAAACCTCCAATCCCAAAAATTGTGTATCAGTCTAATATCAGTCATCTCAAACTCTGAAGCAAGGCTCTCCTTGCAGCTAGTGATGAGTCTCTCTACCCCTATAATGAAAATATCATCCACATATAGCAAGAGTATGAGAGGATCCTCTCCAACCACAATGAAGTATAGGTTAAGATCCTCCTCACTCTTCTCAAAGCCCAACTACTACAAATAAGCATCAATCCTCGAATACCAAGCTCTGGGAGCTTGTTTAAACCCATGCAATGCCTTCTTCAGTCTGCGCACATGAGAATCTATCCCATGCACCTCAAAGCCCAATGGATGCTAAATATACACCTCCTCTTGTATAAGACCATTTAGAAATGCGGTCTTCACAACCATCTGGTGGATCTTCCAACCCATTTATGCTGCAATGGAGATCACTGACATGATTGAAGTATATCTAGAAACTGGTGGGAATGTATCATCATAATCAACTACCTCAACCTGTGAGAACCCTCGAGCTACAAAGAGATATTTGTACTTCTCAATGCTTCCATTTGTAGCATACTTGAGTTTATAGTGCTACTTGGAAGTCACCACTGACTTCCCCTCAGGTCTAGGAACAATTTCCCAAACATCATTCTTCATGATGAAATTGTAATCTTCCATCATGGAATCTTTCCAAACCTGTCTACCAGTATCCTCCTCAAAAATGGAAGGCTTATACTCCCGAATATTTCTCACCATCACGATGTAACTGCAAAATATCTCGAGAGGTTTACTCTCCCTCACAGCTTGCCTAGGATTGTCCACTAAACCTTGTGCCTCCCTCAAAGTATCCTAAAGCCACTTTGGCTTCCTCCTCTCTCAAATATTTTCCCATGGAGGGGACTCTCCCTGCTCAACCCCATCTCCTAAAGACTTTGATCTTGAAGTAGAATCTGGAGAACTCGATCCTGAAACCTATGGACTAGTAACTTGCGATCTTGAAACCTGTGGACTAGTAACGTGAGATCGGAAGAGCGGTTCAGCAGGAATGCCGAGACCGATCTCG
>CBVK0101782381.1:0-11438 GCA_900067695.1 Picea abies
GTCAATGAAGGCGGGAAAACGGCATCTGTTTTCCCGCGGACGCCAACCTGTTTCTAATTCCAATATTTGTATATTGGGTATTCAGCCGCCCTATCGTATGTTTATACGGTTTGAAGCATGCTACGCCTTGTATTTTATACACTTTTGTGAACGGATTGGTTTTAAGCCAAAAAAAAATATTTTTTAATTATATATTAATTTTTTATTTCAACGGGAAAGGTTCTGGCAATGATTTATGCCAAAAAGATAACAGTGCTTGGCTGGTTGGATAGACATAGCAACTAAGTTTGGGTTTTAAGTGGATAGCTTTTTCGAATTATTTGGTAACTTTTTCATGGGAATTTTGTAGTAAACAATATTTTTATTTGGTGGGTTAGACTAAATTTGATAATGATTAATTTAATGTTTTTTAATGAATCATTGTGTTTATGCAGTTTTTTCATATGCAAATGTAATCCCAACACCCATTTTCAAATGAATGGGTGCCTCTAACAATTTGAACAATTCAAATTTGCAATTTCAAAATGGATAATCTTGTTATTTTTTTTTTTAAGGAAAAAGTGGGTGTTTTTTGTTTTTATTTTTATTTTTATCTAAAAATATGTTTATTTAAAAGTGTTAAGCATGATATGAGGTTTACTTAGTTTTATTGATGGATTGATTTGTTCTAGTTTGTATCTACAAATTTCAATGCAATTCTAAAAGGTGCAAGTTGAGAAGAACCATCTACACCATTTGATAGATTACTAGGGAGATGTCTTGTGTACAATGCATGAAGCGCTAAATGTTAATATCCTTGCTTAGTATGTTCAATCCCATTGCTTTGATCAATCAAGGCATTGTGTTGGTTCATTGGTTCGAGAGCATTGGTAACGACAACTAAATTGGTTTGCTCATTAGTGGTTAAATGATGACAAATTTCATCTTACTCCCCTTGTCATTTTTTAAAGTGGAAAATTTCTCTTAACCCAAACATTGTTTATTTTAATACTTAAATAAGCATTTTAGTCTCGAGGATTAACTTAATTGATTTAGAGCCAATTTTTCATGCTTGTTTTTTGTCAAGAGTTCGACTCTCTTGATTCCCCAAAGTCCCATAATTAGAAAAAAAAAAACTTAAAGAAACATTTTTATCTCAAAAAAATTATGTAAATTATTCATTGTTATCCCTCAAACTAAATTTATGGTTTTTTTTTTTCAAATTGGTGTGCTATTCATATTATTCCCCTTGCCATTTTTTAAAGTGGAAAAGTTCTATTAACCCAAACATTGTTTATTTTAATACTTAAATAAGCATTTTAGCCTCAAGGATTAGCTTAATTGATTTAGAATTAGATGTGAGTTTTTCATGCTTGTTTTTTGTCACGAATTTGACTTTCTTGATTCCCCAAAGTCCCATAATTAGAACCAAAAAAACTTAAAAAAACATTTTTATCTCAAAAAAAATTATGTAAATTATTCATTGTTATCCCTCAAACTAAATTTATGTTTTTTTTTCCAAATTTTAATTATATTAATAGTTTTCTTGATTAATCAACTTACACATGATCATTTTACATGGCCACATGCAAAACCTTTTTCAATTTGTTTATGTCTCAAACACAACACAAGCTACCAATAGAAGGAAATGGTTTATGAAAGGCATTGCATTCTTTTTTGGAACTGGTATACAAAATTGTTATTGGAAGTCTCAATATATGTGGGATAAATTGCCTAATTTTCTTTTGGAATATTAAGGTTTTGAGAACTTAAAAATATTTGGCAAAAACAGTGACAATGCTTTTGGTAAGAATATTTTTTTGGGATTCAGAAAATCATTTGTGTGTTTATACTAATTAAAGAAGAATATGTATTTATGTATGAAGCAAATGTATTCTTAATCAAATTGTGCTAAAGAGTGGATTCTAATGTCAGTTTTAATCTCTATATTATGAAAATATTGTTTTTTTTGTTGTAGAGTTGTCTTTAACCATGGACATGTGGTAATGTCTTACTTGAAGGCAAAGTCTTCACTAATTCCAAAAGGATAAAAAAGGGCTACCATCTAGGTGCAAAGGCTTAAAGATGAATAATTGTTGGATAGAGCTAAATAATATTTCAAAGGACGATGACCCTTCTCCTTCAACAATCTATAGTTCAAATGTTTAAGAGAAGTCTTAGGGTCATAGCTCGGGTGGTTATGTAGCATGTTTGTTATCCTCCCCACCTGGGTTCAATTCCCACAAAGTGGACATGTTGGCTCGTTGTGATAAGGCTAGAAGGGTAGATGACCCCTAGGATAGAGGTTCCACCCCGATGGGCTTCGAGACTTCTCGACCCTTGCTAGGTCATAAGTTTCTTACTAGGCACTTGCTTGCGGGTTGTTGGCACTAGCTTAGGGGTTATAGTGGCAACCAACCAGATTTGAACCTAGGCCTTGCCTAGATAATCTCGATGAGTTATCAATTCCTCTAGATCTAAAAAAACATGTTTAAGAAAAGTAGAAAAGTCATCGTTGAAACCATTTCTTAGGGGACAAGTCATCTCCTATCATTTCCATGCATGCACATAAATTCCCTTTGGAATGAGAAAGTGGAGACATGGATCAAATTTACCTAAATCATGTAAGGGATTTTAATCCCTTGTCTTAAATAGGTGAGTAAATGCTAACGACAAAGATGGATACTACCAACAGTCAACAATGTGCAGGTTGGCTCGACCAAAGTTATGAGAAATAAAGGGGAAAAGATTGAAATGGATGCAAGCAATCTTCAATCATGACTTTGGTACAAATGCTTATAAATATCGACAACTCAAGGGTACAAGATTGTTTGGTAGCCTACACCCGTGGAAAGGGATCGATTTTATTCAAACTCTTATAGCATAGCAATCAAACAAGATAGTAATGCCAACATAAGTTAGATAGATTGGTGAAAGTCATGGGTTTTGTTGAAAGAGATTTATGTTCAAATCCCATGAAGAGCATGTTTATGGTGCAAAGTTAAGAAAATATAATCCACTACAATAATGTAATGTGGGGTTCATAGCTCCCCGTGTTCAAATCCCATGAAGAGCATGTTCATGGTGCAAAGTTAAGAAAATATAATCCACTACAATAATGTAATGTGGGATTCATAGCTCCCCATGACAAACACAAAAGCATTTACAAATATGAACCATAATGTTTACTTGTACCTTTATGGGGAAAATTAAATAATTCAATTAAATATTAATGAAAATTAAATAATTCAATTAAATATTAATGTATCAATTTTGATTGTCAAATCATGCTAGTGTGATTGGTTTCGAGGGGCCTAGTTCTGTATGGCGACCCAGGTTTGAAACTTCGCGATATTCGAGAGGAGACACCTAAAATCCAGCCATGTTAAGGATTGGTGTGGCCCAGGCCGGGTGTGATCCCCAACTGATTTTGATGGATTAAATGCCCTTGAGTTGTTGTTTCTTAGACCACAGGCAATCTCGCAAGTCACATATACATTAGCAAAAAAACATCTATCAAATTTGATCAATGGGTCAATAGTGGTTTGTCAAGTTGGTGAAAGTTGTGTGTTGTTATCATCCCACCAAAGTTCAAGTCCTCGATGAATTTGGCGAAATAGATACAAAGTAAATTAATAAGTGGACATACTCAACCATTTTTCCATCCAAAATTTTCCCTAAAACCATTAGGAATTTTGTTTGAAGTTATAGTTTCAGGCGATTGATGGGAACTTTGATCGTGGAACTTTTCCTTAGGGGTTTCAACCCATTTTAGGAAAACATAGATCATTAGAAATTCAAAAAAATAAGTAGATTAAGCTGGAATTTAACATCACTAGAAAATAATAAACTCATCGAAAATGTTGAGTTTGTCCACTTTTTAATTTGCTCCAATAAATATACCTCATTTATGACATCTTAACCGAGAGATGATTTCTATAGTGTGGAGAGTTATTTTTACCAATTAAAAATCTTATTAAAAAATGGTTGCTTACTTATGTTGAATAATAACATCCAATGAAAAGAAAATGATCAATAATAATAATAACAAATGAACTAAAAAATAAGTCGTAGTCTAAAAGTTATGTGACATGATTCTTCTTCAACGATTTTTTCTTGGGACATTTGCCCAAAATCCAACGACAAATTGTTAGATCCGTAGATTTGAGTGATTATTTTTGTATAATTCGAGTGCCCCAAAAGTTTTCCAACATGTTGAATCCATTTCTACACTCAAAAATGGATTTTAAACAACAAAAAATAATGATTTCATACAGATTTATGTCACCAGATTCCAAAAAAAAAAATATTTCATAAAACAAATAGACAACGCCAAAAAATAATCATATTACAATTTAATCAAATAAATAAATACATTTAAAATATGTATTTTAACCAAATTACACTCCAATTTCCTTCAACAATTAATACAAAATCCATATTTTGTATCACAAATTCCATTACTTTCACAATAAGTTTGAAGGACTTTAGTATTGAAGCTAGATAATTAGTTAACTTATTGTACCTCTACAAAGCATCATGGGAATATAGTGAGTTAAATATAATTCAAAACATTTAGAAATTAATCAAAATCTTAAAAATGTTAGAATATATAGAATATGTAATTTAGTTATTTAGATTTCATTATTTCAATAATGTAAATTTAAAAATATCAAAGTTATTGTACCTTTACAAAGTATCACTTAAATATGATTCAAAACATTTAGAAATTAATTAAAATCATTAATATTAATTTAAAGATATTGACAATTTTAAAATATTTTAAAATTTGAAAGTTATATATTCAAATCCAAAAGAGTAGAGTATGTATATTTTTGTAAATTTTAACACTGAAATTATTATGCTTAAAAAATCCCTTATAACACAAACAAAAAAAATTTCTATACCAAATTTAATGTCTAACTTAATTATGATCTTAAAAATTAATTATTATTATAGTAATATATAATTTCGTTATTTAAATTTCATTATTTCAATAATACAAATTTAAAAATATCAAATTTAAAAAAATAATATTATAAAAATATAAATAATTAATTTTTAACATATTTTTTTATTTATTATATAAAATTAATTTAATTAATTTATATTTTTATTAACAATTATACTATAAATAGGATATATTATAATTTTACTTATATACAATTTTATTTTACAATTTTGGGTGAACACTTCACTCACCTCAACAAAAACATAAGAAATAGATAGAGATCATTGTCATTAAGAAAAACCAATACAATATGCCTATCAATGAAAATTTATAATTTTAAAAACATACAATATGTTTAATATGTTTAAGAGTAAAAAATTATAATTTGAAAAAAAAAAATAGTGCAAAGACAAAGGCATAGGAGATAGATAGAGATCACTGCCATTAAGAAAAACCAATACAATATGCCTATCAATGAAAATTTATAATTTTAAAAACATTTTTTTTCCATAAGAAAATTGCACATTATATTAAGATATATAATATGTTCATGTTGTAAAAAACTATTATAGTCAAAGGTCTCGCCTTGAGAAATATTCATTAACCATATCAAAGAGGCTACAGAGTACAAAAAGATCTAATGAGACTGTCCAAAACAGTAGGCAAAAACTTTTATAAATAAAAGTTTTTTGTCTTTACAAACATACCAAAAAGTTACCATCCTATATGACTTCTCACAACTAGAGTCTGCTAAAATATCAATTAATACAACTTTAAAAAGTGTCTTGGCCCCTCATGACCATCTACCCATTGATTGTAAGCTATAGCTCCTAGACGCGTAGTAAGGGCCTTTTTGGAAAAAATATCAGCCTCGAGATTCTCTTCTTTCTAGACATGTGCAAAGGTGATGACTGAAAAGAACTTGAAGAGTTCCTTTATCCTGTCCTTCCAACAATCTATAGAGGTTACATGTAGAGATCCTTTATTATTAAGCCAGTCAATTACAATTTTGGAATCACCTATGACATGGAAATTTGTGATCGAAAGTCTATGAGTCAAGGAAAGAGCAACCCAAGCACCCAAAAGTTCTGCTCTTGTGTTTGTTCCTCCTCCACAATTGAGTGTCCACCTATAGACTGAATGATCATTGAGCTTGATGATTCCACTCGCTCCACTTTGTTCCCCATTCCTTTGAGTTGCCCTAATCAACCATCATATGATTCTATTAAGTGGAAAAATATGGACAAAACGTCTAATGGAGTGCAGAGTTTCCTATGGGCTATGGCTTTTCATTGCGCCAATGGAAATATAAAAGACCTTCTCCAGAGATGGAGACCTTGACTCAAATATAGCCAAGTTTCTTTCTAGCCAAATGAACCAACATATGAATGTTGGCAAGGATGAATGACTATGATTCTGAATGGCCCAAAATGCAAAACATTCTTTCACTGTAGTTCCTGACCACCCCATGGATAACTTGTAATGTTCTTTGATCTTTTTCCAAACGGTACGAGTGAAAGGGCAGTGCACAAAGAGTTGTTTACCAAATTCCTCATTTTCTTTGCAAAGATGACAGAAACCTAGCCCATACCAACCTCTCTTGTGGATATTATTCCAAGTGAGTAATTTGTCTTCATTGAGAAGCCAGGTAAATAGTTTGATCTTTTGTGGGCAATCCCAACCCCACAGATTTCTCCTCTAGCCTCATATTTTGTTCTTCCATAGCTCGGTTGCCAGCACATTGTATATATTTTTTGTTGTTATCAAACCTGAACAGTCACCACCAATCCACCTTAACTCGTCCTGTCTGTCGGAAATTGCAACGCCAACTCCAATCAATCTCATCCTGTAACAATCCCATTCAGAAGCAAAGTCACCCTCCAGTCCCAAATCTGTGTTGTTTAGTCAATTAGAGTAGATCGACCCCTGGATAGAATCCCGACTAGCTTGAAAAAGAAAATAAGCATTTTTGTTATTTAATCGGGTAATCAACTCCGCGGAAAGAAAGGAATCCTTCCCCATCCCCAAAATTTCATCCTTTCTAGTAATAATAGAATCACCCGCACCTGATTTCCAAGCAAGCCAGTGCACAATCAATGGTAAAGCATTCAAAAGGTTCTTCCATGTTTGGGAACCAAAGGACGAGACTGGCATGGTTGAGCGCAACCAAGTTGTCACCGAAATATGTGGGAAGTATTTATCTTTCAAAACCCAATACCAAATAACTAGATGCATCAATTCGTGCCACAACGATTTTGCAACCAATGCTCTCGAAAAAAAAAAGATGTTTCTAAGCCCCCAACCGCCAAACACTTTAGGTCTTGCAATAGTCTCCCAACTACATAAATGAAAGGTTGAAGATTGTTTAGTGCCAGACCAGAGAAAGGAAAATACCAGTTTACGAATCTGGTTCATAATTGTAGCCGGGATGTGTGCCAAAGCTAACCAATACACTGGTTGGCTTTCGAGCACCGCTTTTATCAAAACATATCTACCTCCCAAAGAAAGAAAGCGATCGCACCAATGTCGAATTCTATTCTCATATTTTAGCAATAGCCACTGCCAGTCCGCCACCTTGTAGTTATCCATCTTTAAATAAAAACCCAAATATTTAAACCCAGCCGAAAGACTCAAGAAGCCAAATTGAAACAATGAATTCAAATTATCAAGAAAAGCATGTTGGACACCAAAGTGTAGGAATGTTGACTTATTAACATTGATCTCCAATCCAGATGCACCACATAATGCATTTAAAAGAGTGTGAATTTCCTGCCATTCAGTAAAAGAAGCTTTAGACATAATAAGCACATCATCCAAAAATAATAGATGGAGAATTTTTACCATCCTAGAAACCTTTATACCCGTCAACTTCCCTTCCGTATGACTTGTTTTTAGAGAGAGGCTCAAGCCCTCCATCACAAGGATAAACAACAGAGGAGACAATGGACATCCCTGACGCAATCCTCTGGCACTATTGAAGAAATTTGTAGCCTCCCCGTTGATCAGAATGGCATATGTTGCCGAGGCAACACATCCCATAACCCACTTTGTCATAAGATGTCCAAATCCACAATGAATAAGCATAAGCCTTAGATAATCCCAGTTAGTGCAATCATAAGCCTTTTTTAAATCCAACTTCAAAATAACAGCCTGAAGTTTCTTTGCTTTAATGTTGTGAAGGCACTCATGTGTTGTTCCAATAGCATCAAGAATCTGTCTACCCTTTAGGAAACCCAATTGTTCATCGGACAATGTATGAGAGAGAATTGGTTTGATTCTCCTCGCAATTATCTTGGTAATAATCTTATAACAAAAATTGCAAAGAGCAATAGGACGAAAGTCAGAGAAGGATGTAGGATGATTGGTTTTTGGAACGCTATGAATATAGAGTTAATCGGACGGAATACTTCACCACGAATTCTAGTTTCCTCAACGATAGCAAGTAAATCTGGGCCAACCATGTCAAAGAAGTGAAGGAAGAATTCGACAGTCCACCCATCCGAGCCAAGACTTTTGTCCTTGGCAAAATGTTTAAGAACTTCTAATAATTCCTCAAGTGTATAGGCATGTTCTAAATATGTGACTTCTTCCTCGAAAACAAGCTTTGGGTACAAGCTAATAGTATCCAACTGTGCACGCAAATTTGGTTGCCCCGTGTCTTGAAAAAAAGAATGAAAATATGAAACTGCTTCATTTTTAATTGCATCCTGACCATAGTGAACTCTTCCATCATCATCAGTTATGTCCCAGATATTTTTTTTATTTCTCCTATAGCTCACAAATCTGTGAAAAATCTTTTTGTTATTATCGCCACTTTTAATCTAGATAGGCCTACTCTTCTGCCTCCAACTTTCTTCATCGGCCAATAGAAATTTGTTGTGTTCCGCCTCCAACAAACTCAAACGACACTCTAAATCAATAGTGAGAGAACCTTTATATTTCTATACATAAAGCAATTCCAAATCAACTTCCAACTTTTTTATAAATTCCTGTTCCCGAACACGTTTTTCTTTCAACCAAGATTTAACATGATTTTTAAGAAGTGAAAGCTTTTCAACTAGTCTTCTTTGTGCCCCTTCAACTAACTGAAAATGGGCATCATACCAAACTTCACTAGCTAAAGTTGCAAAAGAATCATCCCTTTAACCAAACATGATTGAACTTAAAAGGATGAGTTGTCGCCTGTAAACCAATATCCAGTTGTAGAATAATAGGAGCGTGATAAAAAAAGCAAGGAGATTCCACCCACAATCTATACCTCATAGTTGGTCCAATTAGATCCTCCACCACAAAAAATCTATCAAGTCTTTTAGCAATACTGGAATCTCCAATTCTGCCATTACGCCATGTAGGAACCAGCTTAGCCGGAGCCACATCCACCGAGGATGAATTATCAAATAAGTCCTTGAAAAAGATTGCCAAAGGGTCTGTCAAGGCTGCTAAACCCCAAATCTCATCTGAGTTTAAGGTGAAGTTCAAATCCCTTGCCAAAATCAAATCTGCATGTGCTAACCGACCCCTATCTTCGAATTTTTTCCAGAATAAATTTTAGTCTGTGCAAGGACCATAAACATTCAGGAGTGAGAGCCTCCTTTTATCAACTAGACTGGAACCGGTCAAAAAAATGCCGCCACAAGTGAGGATAGGAGAGAAAACAAAATAATGTGGATCCCATGAAACGAGCAGGCCCCCCGAACTACTAACCGAACTAACTGCACAATACATCCATTCCGGCCTGAGAGAAAACATGAAATCCCTTGCCCTTTCTTCAGTCGTTAATGCCTCTTGTAAAAAAATATGGGGTGAAGTCTTAGAGAGAAGCATGCGCATATAGGCCAATTTTAGGGGTCCTTCTACCCCTCTAATGTTAAGAGAGAGCATAATCATGACTTTGCCCTTGCGAGGGCTTTAATGCCTCTAAGCGCCCCTTGGTCAATAGTAGATTGTGAATGATTAGCCGAAAAGGAGAGGTTTGTACCCTTTTTTTTCGGTTACTTCTAATCTTAACAGGAGATAACTCAAGTTCCCAACCCTGAGACCAAGCAAGATCCTTACCAGATGAGACTTCTGAACAAACAAAGACTGTAGTCACAGCACTGGGTTCCCCCGAAGCCACCTCAACTTTCCCTAAAAAAGTCGAGATAAGAACAAGACTAGTAACCTCCCTATAGGAATGTACTAATTCAGATAGAAATCTATCCAAAGAGTGCTCACTAGCTGCGGGTTCACCATAACCAGGTATGAGGGGTGAGCCTTCCACCAATAACGGTTCAGGAAGTATAGGGTTAATCGGAATAGGAGTATCCACGATAGTAGAGTGAGGCAGACACTCATCTAAACAAGTAACCGAAGAAGTTGAAACAATCTCAGAAATAATAGCTAACTCATCTAGATCTTTAACCAGAGCCTCAGTCTTATCGGTCACCTCAGATGCAAAAGTCTCCGCAGAATAAAACGAGTTGATATGATCTCTTTCCCATGTAGATAACGTACAGTAAAGAGAAGGAACGTAAAGTCTCAACTTACCAACAAAGGTAGGGTTCCAGGATGGTGGACTATCCAAATCCCAAGCTCCCGAAAAAGAACCCTGCTCCTGCGCCTCCAGCTGCGGTGAGTAGCCACTAGAAATATTCTCCTTCGAGAGTGTCTCGTTAATGGGCGCTCCAAAAGGATGGTGACAGTTCTTTCTAAGATGGCCGGTTTGTCTACAGCGTGAACACCAGAACGTGATCCCAAGATAGTCCAATCTCTTAGCAAAAACCATATCGCACCATTCAATATCCAAAGATTCTAGTAGCCCCCCAATGGATATCCACCTCCACAAGGATTTTTTCCATTCTCCTGTCCCTTGAATGCAAAGTGTCCTCGTCAATCTTGATGAAGCGACCCAAGACATTTCCTATGGCCTCCATGGATTTTGTATTCCACAACTGCAATGACAAACCCAAGAGCAAGACCCAAAGATGACGGAAATTGAAATATTTAGTCGTCGGGTCGAATTTGATTCTCCACCTCTTCAACATAAGACTATCACCTTCAAAAACCCATAAACTATCTAAAATCCTCGCAGTGTCTTCAGGGTTCTTGAAGACGAAGCCAAACCAACCCCTCGGTAAGGTGAGAAGCACCGATGAATACCCCAGAATGGGTTCCCAAGTAGCCTGCATCCACTCTGAAACTGAGAGTTTGCAGAGTAAACGATAAACCAACCTACCCACCAACGTACACATGGTGAGTGAACATGACTCTTCCAGCCTGATGTCCATTCCCAACACCATTGAACACTTTGTTCTTTTGAGCTTCCACGCCCTCGTTGTGCGCTTAATGGAGTGCCTCTTCCGCATTTTAAAAACATACAATATATTTATGAGTGAAAATTTATAATTTGAAAAAAAAACAGTGCAAACTTTGAAATAAGAGAAAGATCTAAATATATGTACTAACGACGATATACACAGAAAAATAGAGACCAGGGATAGATCAAGAAAACCCATGAGAAATATGGCTT